>JAPYYZ010000811.1:0-17845 GCA_030522705.1 Eretmocerus eremicus
CAACAAGATTGCGTCATCAAAGGTGACTGCGGCATAAGATATACATTTAATATAAACAGTTACAGAAATATATAAATCCACGCCACTATACTTGCAGCTGATGGTATTTTTTAACAGCGTTGAATAAAAATCTATTCTTCATTCATTCGTGATTAGTCCATAAATAATCAAAAGTGTATGAAGTCATCTATAAATACTTGAATCATGATTATCTGGTAAGATAGAAACTAGCTTCAATATTTGTTGTTACAGAAATATAGGAATTCACGCCACTACTCTTGCAGCTGATGGTATTCTTAAACAGCATTGAATAAATATCTATTATTAACCCACTCGTGATCAATTCACAAATAATCAATAAATGTATGAAGTTATCCATAAATCCTACAATCATGAGTATCTGGTAAGATATGAACTAGCTTAAATATTTGGGGCTACAAATTACTAAGTTAACGGTGAGACCTCACGCGGTCCATACGTTGGTCACGGTTTTGCTGATTATTCTTCCTCCATTGCATAAATTTTTTCGCCAAATGGTCCGACGATAGACGATCGTCGGGAGCCACCATGAGGCCATACTCGATATCCGTTTTTAAAATGCCGGGACACCCATGACATTTAGTATTTTCTCTCTCAAATGGACACTCATAAGGTCTCGTTCTAGAGTGTCCGGATCGTTAAAAGGCCATATCAAGCGGCTCGTGCAAATTTCTACGAGCGTGCAGCGCAGCGACCACACATCAGATGCTTTTGAATTTCGCTTTTCACGCTCAAAAACCTCTGGTGCCATGTACAAGAATGTACCCTTCCTCATTACCATGTTCCCCATTAATGGGTTTTTGGGATTATTCGTGTGTGCAATCTGCTCAGCGAGTACAAAATCACATAATTTTATATCTTTGGTTGCCCCGTTGAAAATGATATTTGCCGGCTTTATGTCGTTGTGTTGAATATTTATGCTGGAATCGTGCAGGTACGCTATGGCTTGTACAACGCCGTCAGCTATCCTGATCCGATCTTCTTCGCTAAGTATCACATTTTGTTCTGATTGATGCCTAAATAGGATGTTCGCAAGATTGAGACCCGGAACATACTCCATCACGATGCAATATTTCGTGACGTCTTGCGTCATACCGATTAGAGTAACAATATTTGGGTGGGTGAGCCCATACATGGCTCTAGCCTCTGCAATAGCGCCTCTATTTGCCTCCCTGCTGTTGCCGAAATTCCTTTTCACAGCCACGTCGTAGTTTCCGACGGAGTAAGTTGCTGAAATAAATAACGATTGGAATCACAAGCGTTGCTTAAAAAACCAGAAAACAGAAGGTATAATTTAATCATGCACGATCAAAGGCACGGCGTTGAATGAGAGTGGCGCCTCGTGTATCTTATTGATTATTGACTTTCGGGCATAGAAATCTAATTATCCCCCGATCATGATCACCGGAAAAGAAAATTTTCGATTGTGACTCTGAACATTCTAAGCTACTTCTCATTATTGAAATTATGAATAACCCTACATCATGATATAATAATGTATGACGTATTTTCGAATAGGACGAAACAAGCGGTAGGCTATCAGCCACAAGTTCGTGCACGCCTGGGCATTGATTATTTCATATTCATTCCCCCATGCTTTCGAGTAAATCTATTGTAGGATTGAAGAAAGTATCTAAGAACTTATGGGCGAAAAGGAAGTATCTAAGAATTTTTGGGTGAAAAGAAACTATCTACATTTCTTCGAATACAAGGAACTATCTAAAATTCTTGGGTCAAAGAGGAAGTATCTAAAACTCTTTGGTCAAGAAGATCAAAATGGATGGTTCCTTTAAAAATCTTGGGAAATTTTTGATAATTCATTTGTCACCGTGATACTTCAGGCAATTCTCTTTTGACACAAAAATTTGGGATACTTCCTTTTTCACTGAAAAATGGTCCATAGCTCCTTCTCAACACAAAATGGTTTGATATTTTCTTTGAGACAAAACAATTTGACATGTTTCCTTTGTGCACGAAAGTTTTTGGATAGTTAATTTTGAGCAAAATATTTTAGATGACTACTTTCTCTACTGGCAATTTTATATAGTTCCTTTCCACTCTGGGCTACAAATATTATTTAGATACATCCGATAACTATTTTTCAAATAAGAATTATCAATTTTGGAGTGTTAACCGAAGAATTCTCGAACTCTGGGGCGACTGCGATGTGATGTCGTAGATTGAGGCATTTCAAAATTGACAGAGTGCATTATCCATTCATTTAGGAAGTAAGAGTATCCATCATCTCATGCTCACCCTTCTCAATCATGCCATTGCCCCCCTCTCCAATTGCCCTCAGGATCTTCAATTTTTCATAGCTGATTACTTTGATCGATGTGTCCTTCAGTGCATTTGCAATTGAAAATTCGGCGGGCAACGCTCGGAAATTGTTTGATCCTTGCAGCATCTGGCTCTTGGCAATGAGGCCACCTTCGCATTTAATCTTCGGAAGCGCTAACTCCTCAAACCCTACGGGACTCGATATGTCCGAGCTGCTGCTGATGTCGATGACTAATTCCTTATTCTCCTTTTCGGATAATTGTCCCATACGTGACGGGCGTCTCTTGGGGGAAATATGAATGATTGGGCTTCCGAGCTGCGGCGTTTTAGTGATTTTTCCGGTTAGTAATTCACTGATTCTCGGTTTTATTCGCTCCACTCCCTCAATAATTGAGATATCAGGGAGAAATGTGGAATCAAATTTTTCATAAAACGAATTTACTCGAACTTGATCCATCACTTCTACACTGCCAGGTTGTTCCGCCTTAATGATTTGTCTTTGCGTGCCGATATTACGGTGATCCCTTTGATGAGGCAACAAAACACTAGTACGTGCAGGGCTTTCGGGGTTTCTTCTCATTAACCCGCTTTTCCAAAAAGCAGCATCATCGGGAGATTTCCCTTGGAAGACATCACGAGTTTGTGATTCGCCTTGTTTGGCGAAGGCGTGATGTTGTACGTTTGTCGTCGTCAGCAAGATCAGTCGCGCTTTCTGCTTCAGATTATTGTCGAGCATCTCTTCGACATAATTGTATAGCCCAGCCTTTCCTTGGGACGTCAGAAATCCTTTTAATGGGGCTAGTTTTCTTGTTGCCAGCTCAGTTGTTACGTTGCAAAATTTCTTCGTATCCCCATTCGTCGCCTGTTTCTTGAAGCCAGTTACTGCTATGGCAATCACGTCAGTAACTGTCAGAGGCGAATTTCCATCTACTTAAAGGTTCACCTATAGTCCATTTTTCTGGAATCTACGCCAGCGTGCTCCCTATGATACCACAGCAGTCCCAGATTTTTTGTTCTCTTTTTGGTGGCATCGACAGCACTCAATTTTATCGGCTTCGGATCGTCATTCTGATCACATGAACATTTCATGGATTGTATTAATCATAACAGCATTTTCTTGCAAATAAACCGGCGAACAAGACAAGCCTTACCTTTTCCCTGGAAGCGCCAAATTTTTCATCCAAGTCCTTTCTGATGTTTCGAGCCTTCACTGTTGCATCATCCTCTAGCAATTCTGCACCAGGAATTGGGCGTCTTGATGTATGAGCTGAAATGATATTTGAACATAAGCGCATTTTCCACCCCGCCCATTGTTTGCCGAAACCCTTCTCATGATACGATTTATTGAGAGACCTCCGCACGGCATTGTTTATGAGCTAAGGTTCTTGAATTAATTAGGATTATATATTGTCGAGTATAGGTAGTCGAAATGAAAAATCGGTTACAGGTGGACGTCGAGTACGCTCGAGATACAGTGGGATCTCAAAATACTTACACGGCACATGAACTTTATGTTTCACATCTGGCTTAACAGTGAAACTATCGCCGCGCAAGCTTAAACCAATCCACCTGCCGGATCCGAAGCATTTCAATCCGGTGGCTCGGCCATCAACGTAGACGTTGATGTCTCGGAGTCTAACCAGATCCCTTGTAACTTGAACTGGTACAGCCTTCTCTCCATCTTTGTGTGGGTGGATTAAAACAGAATCCATGGCTCCTACAATATAAGACGCTCTAAGTTTCAAATCAATGTGCCCCATTTGAATCAATTAATAAGTGCTCTAAATTAATAAAGGAAAACGAACAATTCTTCGTTCAACTCCTGAAAGTTTCATTGGCCATTGGCCATATAACTGCTCCAAACTAGATTGTCTATCTTTTATATGAAAATAATTTTTAGACCAAAAACAAATCGGTTCCAAAATTAAATGGCATAGAGAAGCAAAAAATTAACTGCTCGAAGCTGATATAGGGTGTAAGGGCATGCGGCAAGATGGAAGACAAGATGGAAAAAAGTCGATAAATGCTTCAGAGGTACTATTTTAAAGCACTATCTCAGAGCAAAAAAGTCATATCTTCATGAATTACCACCATGAAAATATTATCTTTAACATTATGTGCAAAATATGATCAATTTGTGGTTGTGATACTGAATGGAATGAATATGTAGACAAAATAGTGAGTAGAGCATGACAGATCTCTATCTTTACATATAGTCAAGTTACTCGAATGAAAAAAAAATTTCTAACATAGTTCGTCACACTGTTAGCTCAACATTTGTTGTTAGTTACTTCTTGCCACATTTTAATTTCGTTATTCATTCATTGCGAATAACCAGACTTTACTGTAGACTGGATGTAATGAACAATTTGGAAACTAAACAACAAACCAAGGATAAGGCTCGAAACACAATGAGTCAAATCGACAAAGTGCACGAGCATTATGTGCTTCAGTACTCAGTCTTTCCCTCTCTTTCTGTTTGTCTTTCGGTAACTTGAATAGTCTCTGGATTATCCATATACTAATCTTTAGACCAAGCAACCTGACTGCAAAAATATTTTTGAAACTTACCCTGACTGCTCATTCAAAATCCACGGATGGCTTGTGGTACAACTGTTGGGTGGTGCTACTAATACACTGATGATGGTACCCAATGGATAGTTTCACCAATCACAGCTATTATCATGAGGAACATCAGGAAATCTCATAGCATCACCCTGGAAACGAATGAAGAGCTTCTTGACTACCTGACTCATGAGGCATCATGCAGGTGTGTGCAGGTTTACATGGCTACGCTACTATAATTTATTTCAATGATCGTTTTGTCCAGAGGTAAGCTACAAACAAATATTGGCCATTCTTTTAATTGCTTCAAACTGGAACGCCTAACTTTCACATGAAAAGAATTTTTATGCAAAAAACAAATGAGTTTCACAAGCAAATGGCGAAAAGAAGGAAGAAGTTACCTGCTCAAAGAGCAAGTGGGGTGTAAAGACATGCGCCGTGATGGGAAAAAGTCGATAAAACCATTAGTGGTACTACTTTAGAGCACTATCTCAGGAAAAAAAATTCATCCGTTAATGAACTTCCCCCCATGAAAATATTATCTTTAACATTCTGTGGAAAATGAGATCAATTTGTGGTTGTGATACTGAATGGAATGAATATGTTCTCAAAATAATGAGTAGAGCATGACAGATCTCTATCTCTACGTATAGTCAATTAACTTGAATGAAAGAAAAAATTTGTAACACAGTTCGTCACACTGTTACCTCAACATTTGTTGTTAGTCACTTCTTGCCACATTTTAATTTCATTATTCATTCATTGCGAATAACCAGACTCTAGTGTAGACTGGATGTAATGAACAATTTGGAAACTACACAACAAACCAAGGATAAGGCTCGAAGCACAATGAGTCAAATCGACAAAGTGCACGAGCATTATGTGCTTCAGTACTTAGTCTTTCCCTCTCTCTCTGTTTGTCTCTCGGTAACTTGAATAGTCTCTGGATTATCCATCTACTAATCTTTAGACCAAGCAACCTGACTGCAAAAATATATTTGAAACTTACCCAGACTGCTCATTCAAAATCCACGGATGGCTTGTGGTACAACTGCCGGCTGGTGCTACTAATACACTGATGATGGCACCCAATGGATTGTTTCACCAATCACAGCCGTTGTCATGAGGATTATCAGGAAATCTCATTGTACTACTCTGGAAACAAATGAAGCGCTTCTTGACTACCTTACTTATGAGGCATTATGCAGGCATGTGCAGGTTTACATAGCTATGCTAGCAGAATTTTTTTCAATGATCGTTAGGTCCTGAGATAAGCTACAATCATGCATCGGTGGCACTTTCATTAACTTCACTTAGCTTTCCATTGAAGAACATCACGATTCGCAGAACCAATAGTCAAAATCATCATCAGGAATGGATTGGCATTTTTGGCATGTGTGCTTCATTGGATGAAGAGATCATTTGGCTCGACAGTGAAAAAGCAATCCCGAAAATTAGGCGAGCGAAGCTTTTTTCTCTCAAAACGTGTACGGGATCCTGAATTTGCTGATTAGCTCGTGGAATGCGCCGAGAAATTATACAGATATTACAGATAACTCAACCAAATTCGCCAAATACTTGACCGATCAACAGGTGAGTGCAGCATTATGAAAAGTAAGGTAAAATAATATGCCTAATTAGAACCGGCATCGATATAATTGTTACGTGAATCGGTTTTGAGAAACGCTTTGTGGTTGAAAACTGTGGAAATATTCCACTATTTATCATCGAGCTATGACGGGGACGCCAAGTGCCTGTTCGCAGAGTATGGCACGTTGCATATTAGGTAAAAACAGCATCATGATTTGTTATTCTTGATCGAGTTCACTTACCTTCAACTAACATGTGTGCCGTAAACATTTGGGGTTCACTGCATCCTTATATAAATAAACAGTCCGGGTACCTATTGTTTTGTCTGTCTTCAACTGCGTTGCAACTTGCCACAACTTGCAATGCACTGCACTCGACTGCACTCGACTACTGCTTTGTTCTGTATTGCGCAGTTATGCGCTCGCTACTGCATCTTTGTTTACTTCAAAGCGCATGTAAACATGCACAGTCGGTACAATCGCGGACACATCATACCGGCATTCCAATATGGCGCATGTCGCCTGCTAGATTTCGCATTACCAAAGTCCCGACCGGTCAGGCAGCACCGGCACCGGCTATATTAGTAGAGACTAGCAGAGACACATCCAACATTTTCAAGCAGAACCGGTACCGGTATTTACCTTTGTTATTCTATTACCCCTACAATGTAATTCATACAATACCAGATGCTGGGTGTCAACGCTACGGAGGTTTCGTCAATCAGATACATATTTCTCGTATGGATCTGTGTAGGTACAATTCACTGCATGCTTGCTGAATTTGCTGATTGTCTCTCTCCCACTCATCAATAATGAAACCACAACTGGCGAGAATGTGTCACAAGTTGATGAAGAATTAGCTCTGAATTCATTGCAAATCCAGGATTGACACTAGCATGATTTCATTTCTTGTAATTATAAGTCAATCCGTCATTCTTATTGGTGTAAGAAATCCAAATCTCGCAGCGCAAGACCTCGGGCCAGCATCTATGCACATTCAGTGACATTTCTTGTTCTCACGTCATGTTTTGGATTCAACTTGTCATACCCATCACTACTTCGTTTCCATTCCAAATTCTTTAAACTCAAAGAGAGCACATGCAATTCCGTACCACTGATACTTTTTCCTTTGGTTTAACTAAGACGCTTTATGCTTCAGACCCACTTGCAAAATCTGGTTAATCTAATGTCAAATACTCTGAGGCAAATATGCACTCAGCACGCAAAAAACTACATCAAATTTTCATAATAATAACGTATCAAAGTAATTAGTGAATTTCGTGGGCACTATAAATTCCCTACTTTTGGCTGGGTTGATTTTCAAATTATTAACTCCACTCAGACATCTCATGATGATATCTACGTATTGAATAATTATTTTGTATCATTCAACTGCATAGAATATTGACAATCAACTCTTGCAATCAGTCCGGCATCCAACTAGCCTGGAATTTGACAATTTACTTTTCGCAGTCTTCTCTCAAACTATCTTCTACTCTAACCTGTTATACGATCACTATGCAAATTTGCCAGACTAAGTGTTCCCCCATCCGTTTTGTGTTACACATAGGTATATGTGCCCATGCCCCTAAAATTATTGTCAAGCAGGATATAAACTATGGCTCATGACGGGAACAATCACATCAACTTAATGGATTTGAGTCATGGTACTAATCCCTCACAACTACTGACTAGCCATACATTTCTTCACTTCCAGGTATTCATAGAAAATTACTGCACGATGATTTGTTGTGATCTCAAGGTTTTTGGTAATGCAACACCACAGAATTGGGAAAGTCTCCATCTACACCCTAATTCAAGGCTAAAATAGTAATTTGATTCCCAAACATTATCACAACATGATTTCTATCATGCTGACTCATGTTGATGGCGAGACACAAGTCAAGAATGTCTACAAATTCAAAATGGATGTGTATACCTCCCTTGCCAAGGTAAATTTGGACCAGTCACAGCTACATCATTTTGACTATCACTATTGGGTAAATATTTCACAACGTAATCACGTCTGTTTCATAAAATATTGTAATTGATACAATTATTGACCATTAAATTATAACTTTTCAGAGTTATTGATCACTTGCCCAATATCAAAATTTACTGTGAAGGCATTCTAAAACATGAAGTGTACATCACAAAAGGCTTCTCATGAGGGATCATGGATACGTAATCTTGGTTGTAACAATTGGGCTTCCGGCTACTGCCATAGTTATTGATAATACAGATAATAAAGTGGGTGTAAGAAAGGCTGATTCAGGATACTGAAAATACCTCGTTGATCTTATTGATCTTCAACTCTGCAAGAGTTTTGGATAGCATGGGCACTATTATCAAAGTCAGACTAGATGATCAACTTTCTCTCAATTTTCCAACTGAAAATGGGTCCATCTCCCTGGACATGCTTCAGAGATATATACCGCATATATGCGGTCTCCGTCACACCAGTGATGCCCCCCACAATGATGTTGCACAAATAAATGGGAAGTTGATTTTAATAAGCGGGGTGCCCACTTACTATCCTGTGTACTCAGCCAATTCCAACGGTATTGCTTCTGCTCAAAAAGATATATTGCCATATAAGGTCCTTGGTAATTCGTACTTGACTTATTTCAGGATGTAATGCCGAAGAATATATAAACGGACTCATAATAAAATACTTTTATACAAATTGCACGTACAAGGAGATACGTGCCCGACTACAAGCAGAACACAGTATTACCATGGCTGTCATTACCATCCAAAGACGTATCAAACGCTTGGGACTTCGTAGGAAAAATATCAGAGAGATAGAGCTGGAAAAATTGATCGCATGCATCCTGAATGAATTAGGTGAGGCTGTATATTCCTATACAAACTGCTAGGCAAACATTGTGATGATTGCCCTCCCGCTTTGTAACATGAGTAAATTTGTTTTTCATTCATTTGATTTGATTCATTAATATATTGAGCTAATGAACAGAGCAACAATAATTATCGTTGAAGTGTTAAGAAGTAGTGAGGGCGCAGCTATTGCAGCTAAGTCACCATGGATTTGGGTAAATTATTTTTCGTGTACCATACCTACGGGTACTTCCATCATTTTTTGAAGTTTTTGATAACGTTGAGTGTGGAAATTGGGACCTTTCATACTTTTTCCGGATCGTACAATAGTCTTATACAGCATGTCACAACTATACATTATTCTTTTATAATCCAGGTGGCAGTGGAAAGTTGATTGGCTACAAGGCTATGTGGCTTAGACTCAAAATGACGTATAAAATCGACGTAAAGCAATCAACCGTACTCAGATTGCTCGATGAGATTGATCCAGACGGTGTAAAATACAGGAAAAAGGGCAGATTGAGAAAGAGAAAGTACAGAGTTCCAGGTCCCAATTACCTGTGGCATATTGATGGATACGATAAGATCAAGAGATATGGTTTCGCTATACATGGTGCTGTAGACGGTTTCTCAAAACGAGTCATGTGGCTCCGTGTTGCATCGACGAACAACAAGCCTGAGGTCATAGTTCATTATGACCTTGAGTGCATCAAAGATTTAGGATTTATGCCATCTATAATCAGATCGAACGAAGGCACTGAGAATGCAAAGATCGAAATCATCCACAAAGTTTTGAGACTCAGGCACAATGATAGGCATTCCGGGGCAAACAGTTTTTATAAAGGCAAAAGCACAGCGAACGAGCGCATCGAGAAATACTGGAGACAACTCAGGAATCACACTATCGACTATAACATAAATATGTTCAAGGAGCTGGAGCGGAAAAATCTACTTGATGTTGGCAGTGTTCTCCAGATTAACTCACTCAGATTCTGTTTTGGAGGCGTCATAGAATTTGAGCTGCAAAGGGCCATGTCTGAATGGAATGAACATCGAATCAGGCCGCAAAAACTGGTTGACTTGCCATCAGGAATACCGAATGTGATGTACAGGTGCCCAGAAAAGTATCATGCTCGCGATTGTAAACAATCTTTTCTCAACCACGAAGTCTCAGAGCTTCAACAAAGTCATGGCTCAAAACCGGCTCTTTGCATTCCAGAAATTAAAGGTATTATCGACATTCTGGATCCACAGGTGAGAGTCCCTACTAACGCTCGAGAGGCACTGAAGTTGTTTTTGAGATTGTCAGATAGGGCTAAAGCAATTATTGCAGTCAATCAACAGTGAGTTGCTCATCCCGCTGACACATGTTTGTGATGATATCGCCAGAATGGTGCAGTTCGACAACGTTTTGACACATCCTTGCTTACCTCACACTACTGAACGATATTTTCATTCGTGGAGGCGGCAAGTGCACTTTGCGAGGGCGATGATGGAATATTTGTCAAGGTGGTGCGATGAGAGGGGACTTGACAATTTCGGAAGTCTGCCGAGAAAGTGCAATTTGTCTCGTGCCCGCTGAGACGAATCACAAAGCAATACCAGCCTGCGGTTCGATCGCTTACTTTATTTAAAACAGATTTACTTATACTTTTGACTGGTGCGCTCAAGAACCCATCAAACCAGTTCATCGTGAGCTTGTGTTTATTCAAGATAGTGTGTAACTGATGATTCAAGACGAACTCCTCCAAATATTAACACTCTTCATGATGTCTGCTCTAATTAATTTTTACTACGTCTTTAGCCCTCTGCAGTTTAAATTGTCGAGCACAATCTTTGTGTTAGCATGGTGTGAATATGCATCAAAACAAGAATAAATAATTTCTTTTGCCCGCAATTATTGCGGTCGAAAACTTTGAGAATGTTACTTGTGATATTGCAGAACATCCAAGAATAAAGTGCAATAATTCCTAACATGTATACCGAGTCGTTCACAATTACCCGAGACTTCGGATTGTCGCCGTCGGTAAATTGAAAGATTAGAAGACGATCTCATTTAACGCTGCGCGTTCGGTGTGTTAAACTTGGCAGGTGGGAAATTTGCTCGCATTAAAAAACTTGACCAGCTGTGTACAATGTGTGAAAATGTTCAGGTTATTCGGGAATGTGTCGAAGTGTTTAAGCAGTAAAAAATAATTGGGACTGCCTTCGCGGGTACTAACCCCAGAAACTGCCGCTATGCATAATTCGAAATCATACGATTAGAGCACTTATTCGAGATATTTCAATCAACGCGCTCAAAAATTCAACCACTTGACGTTATTTCGACTAATGGTTAAATTATCAAAAACGCTGTTGAACTTTCACCCCAGTGGAAGACACTTATAGTTTCAGTTTCAACCAGCTTGAAACAGTGCAGCAACAAATTACTGTAAATCGACTACACCCTCAAACTGGTTCCTATTACGCAAACTTAGAAGAAATCTCATCATGGGCTCGTGGAATAACATGAGTGTTATATGGGAACTATTTCCAGACCAATTTTTATATGAACAAGCCCGGCAAACGCGTTTTTCCACGCCTCCTCGTCGAGTCTCATTTGGGAAAGAACGCATCTCCGGGCCTTTTGTCCAATGAAATATCTTATAGGTCGTGTCGCGTAAATGCATTTTTTCGGGAAAAAACTCATTTCCGCAACACGACCTATAATATACTATTCTATACATTTCATGGTCGATTTTCGTTCTATGTGTAAGTACGAGTGAGAAAAAAAACCTCAAGCGCACGAGAAAAATCCATTGTGAGTTTTCGGATTTTCAGACCCGGAATCTGCAAATTTTTTAACAAAACGCCCATCTGTTACGTCGTAGCCCCTTCCGTCGTTGATATTATCTATATTTGGAAAGTGTACTGCAAGTGATAAAAGTATAATTGAGACGCGTATTTGATTCAATGTATACGTGAAAAAGGAGAGCCATGAGGGGCATATATTCTATAATTTTCTAGTTCAATGGTAACTCAACTCAAGTGGGTTTGAGCAAGTAGCAGGAGACGGATACGATTTAAAGTTTTCAATACTCAGCCATCCGCGCTATACAGTACGTTGCAAGATGCGCACCGACACGATGACGTCATGGCGTCGTCGGAGGCCATCTTGGTTCATCAGTACGATTCATTTGGCTTGAGTGTTGGCTTCAGTACGACGACGAAGTCGAGTGAACGTTGCCCCATCACTGCCCAGCCTACCTGTGTCTACCTGAGTTCAGACCTGTGCCCGTCACCTCGAGTAAGGCCTACCTAATGTGCCATTTTCTGCGTCTGCCTTGCTCACATCGCTTGTTGCGCCTCGTGCAGCTGTTGTGATGATGCTGCGTGCTTCGTAGACGCGACAATCGATTCATCGACGAAGTCCAGCCAGTGCAAATCATCCTTCGGGCCAAAAATCTCATTTTGCATCATTTTGTAACTGATGTTGGTAAGGTAATCTCAGCGGGATGGCTCTGTTGCGCTCCGCAATTGCGAAGCATGTGCATGCAAGAAGCGATGAATAAACTAAAGAAAAGCTCCCACCTCGGTTCCCACTGTATGGGCGTTTCTGTGATCACTAAAGCCCTGATTCATTGATCCCATCTTTGGGAAAGTTTCCGATGTAAAATCATAATTAAACATCACGTTGACCCAAAAATCTTTCGATTTCTCCACTTCCTGATCTCGAAGCATTTCTTGCAGCATCCCTATTTTCCATCCAATTGATGCATTCGTGGGGCACTTGATATCTGGCTGTGCATGTATCACCTCTTGTATCTACTGCTTCCTTTTTGATACCGCACTTAGGTATCTAACTCTGTTAAGAATGTCTTGGATCTGCAACTTTTCATTGATCACCTGTGACAATGATATTTGGTGCACGATTAATTCTCGATTGTACTTCCTGCAAGTATCCTCCACAGACCTCCATTCCAATCACCCAACATTTCTTCTCAATCTTTACATTTTGCAATGGGTAAAAGTGCACGGTCACAATATTGCTGGGCTCTCACACTGCACGGTTCATGGCAAGCTTCTAATGTTTCAATTTAAACTAAAAATTTATTGTGAAATGTATTGAATCCTTCTCACATTATACACCACAGTTTTGCTTGCAAACTGGATTTTCGTCGCTTTTCATGAAAATATACATGTATGTTAGGAATGGGAATCATTTCTATTGTTATGATGAGATATTGGAATTTTTCTCTCTCAGCTGCAGGCCAGCTTGCCATATTTGTACTCAGTGCGTGAAGAATCTACAATCATTATGTGAGGAGGATACTGAATCATTCCAAAATCGTCAACAAGCCAGGCATAAAAGTAACCGGTAATTACTCAATGCTCAACATCATAATCACATGTGTACAGGCACACCCATAATAAGTTGGCAACTAGCGTATTTCAATTCATTGAGAAAATCACAACTAACTAGGAGACACCAGAGCCTGCGGGTGATGGATTTGGCTAAAAATTTGCAGACATCTTCTATGTTCTGAAAAAATATAGTTCTCAAAGTTTTAGACCCTAATGCTTGAGCAGTTTTGAGCTATGCAAACTGGTTTATAGCAAGAATAGAGTGTTTTATGAGCAAAACGATGATAATCCACCACCCGGAGGCTCTGGTGTCCCCCAGTAAGCCAAATTTGTGTCTGTATTTTTTTGATAAATTATTATATGGACTTTGTTGTCCCATTTGAGTCTTAATAAGTGCCCTGATCTTGGTGAATAAAGTGAGTGAGCCCCTTCCACATTCCACATGAAGTTACTTCATATTGAGCAGCGGTCATCTTGCACTATATCCCAATGCAAATAAATTTTCCACAGATATCCATGTGGATGTTATCTATTCTAAATGAAAATCGCACCATTCACAGAGCAAAACCTTGCTAGGCACATAACTATGTAAGTTTTATCCTTATTTCGTAAATTAACATGGATTTCATTGTCATCCTGTCACCGATCGATGGGTCTGAACACGCTGTTGAAGTGAGAGATAGGTGCTGTAATCTGCGCGATATAAGAATATACGTCAATGAACGAGCCACTGGATTAATGTTTTTCAACAGCAAACCCAGAGATTGGGTATGCATGACACCAATCGACGATGCGTTCCCGATTATAGATATGGATGTCAAGTATAAAACACACTTGCCCCGTAAGTCGAGAAACCTTTTCGATCAAATGACTACACGTGGCTGCGCATTCTGAAAATTTCTTTACGCCTATATCTCGCAAAATTTGCAGGTTCAGAAAACCGAACTAAGAACCATGCGCAGTACGTTGCGGATCAAGTGCCACAGCACGTACTGAATCTAATGGAGCAACTTGACAGTGGAAAGAGGAAGGAACCTTATGGAAAGGTAATATTGATCATTGGGAAAATGTGGCTCATGCTTTAGTTCTCGGCTGTCAATTTCGAGTAAACATATATCTTGCACACGGAGACAATCGCCTCCGAGACAGCTGTTATATATTCTGGAAAGAAGGAAGGAAAGTTTAAAAGTCTCATCTCGTGTTTCAGGCAGGCATCCCCAATGAAAATTATCCTCCAACTAACTCGGCACCCAAGAGAAGAAAAAAATCGGATTGCGCTCACAGTATGCTGGTAAATTCATATTCATTTTCACCCATGTCAATGCAATAGCTGTGACCGTTATTGAACCGAATGTTCAATTATTTTCATTCAACAGGATGATATTACGACACCAAATAAATTTGAGGCTGTGACGCCCAAAAACACGACGCGGACTTACGAGGGCGCGAGAAAAAGAGTGGTAAGTAACTCTCGAACCCGTGAATATTAACCCCATCTCATGCCACCAATTATAATTAATTGAAAGCGTTTCTTTACTTCCCAGGATGCTACACCTTTGACCGAATTGCATTCAATTATCAGAGCAGCTAGCAAAGATGAACGAAATTTGGGGGCGTGTATTAGCATGGTAAATATTGGTCGATTATTCCGGGAAATGAAAAGTTTGTCATATCATTTTTACTAGAACGAGTACAATAAACTTTTTATTTTCCATCCCACAGCCTGGCGTCCCTGGAACAAAGAAGCCTCCAAGTAGGAAACCACCGAGGAAGAAAAATTTAGGTATAATTTGGTTCCACCGCGATCATATAGACGTGGACTATAAAGAAACGATATACCCGGAGATGGATTTTAAAATAGATCCAGAAAACGCCTACTCCGTGGACGACATCATTTGCAAAGCAGTAACGGCCTTCAAGAAAGATGTCGCTGATTTTGACAAAGACAAATTTCAAAATTTCACGGCAGAATTGGCGACACGGAAATTGGTGCCGTTACAACGTTTCATCACGAAGCAAGGAAAAGTTGGGCTAAAAAACTACTTTGAAGAGCTTTCTGCCAACAATAAGGAAGCTCGACTGGTCTTGTTGACGACCAAACAAATGAAATTGGAGGCCTCTCTTGATGAACTGATGTCCTCGGAAGTGAAAAAAAGCCAGGTACTTTCATTTTCAGGTAGAGAAGTACTACCTGGGACGGGCACGACTCACGCTGCGCCAGACTCAAATAAAGAGAATGGTGAAGGCGTGCAAAGCACCGGTGTCACGAATATCAGTCCAATTAAGAAGAGGCAAACAACACGCCCTAGCATGCAGTATCGAGGTAATCATGGCAATCAGTATGAACGAACAAACGCGTTCAGGCCAGACCTGTAGGGATAGTTGGGCTGGGGCTAATGCAAGCGCCAACCCAACTACGACGAATATCTGCGAAAAATTCGGGTCCTTCCAGTCAGGAAAGGGAGTTTAAAAATGAGAATTGTACAATTTTCATCAGATACGAATTGATCCCAGCAGCAGCGCACCACAAAATCTTGTGAATGCGATTCGGGCGCGAGGGTAGGAGTGCCAAACATGTAATTCGTAGGGCACTGATATCTTAGGGTCGAACGAGACTGATTGTGCATCCCACCAAAGTGGGGGATGGCTGAATTATTCACGACAAATTACATATAAGGGGGGGATTCTGACACTATTTTTGGAGAGGGCCCCAATGTTCCGCATAAAGTCGTCAAAGTTAAATTTGTATGCATGCTGTATATGGACCACAACATCAGTATCGATACGATCACTTTTATTCCATCATACGTTTTCAGATAATTCATCCATTGAGCAGAGACGAAACATTTTTGGGGATCCGGTTATGGTGCTTGATTCAAAATTTACTACGAAGCAGCGGTCTACCGACAGAAGACCTACTGAATACAGAAAAATATGAACTCAGATGCGAGAAAGCAACCATGGAATCAAGAGTCCTCAGCGTGAACTGTTACGCTGGAATAATGCAGCCAGGGTGAGGACCGCTAACTTTGGAAATAATTGTAAAGAAGCGGGCGAGGATGATGTGATGGTTATCAGTAGCTCTTCGGAGGAATCATTGTCGATTGTAATGGGAAAAGGAACAGCTGGACCAGGAGTAAAACCGAAATCAGTGAATATCGCTGTTGAGAGCAGGATGAAATTGAAAACTGCAAAGATTGAACCTGAAATACATCCCAATCCGAAGGAGAAATATATCATTTCTCACGATAACGCCACGTGTATGCCAGTTAAAATGATCCCAATTGAAAATCTGGAAATGCAGGGGAGCATTGGACAAGAGGCTTATGGGTTTGTCGATAAAGGTGAGTGAAAATTATGAAGTTAATATAACCGGTGTTGTCTTCGATCTTAGAGGCCATCAGCTCACTGTCGAATTTATAATCTGAACGCTGGGCTCGTAAATGTTAATGATGATGTTGGTGCTTTGAGAAAGATTTGCGATCAGTCCTGATCTATAAGAGTGTCTCTCGCTGTTTGTGTCCTTGCGATAATTCCTACCGTCAATCCTCGTGTTGTCTTCTTGCAGCTCTTATAAGATTGCGAGATCGTATATGTACGTCGTGATCACAAGACATGCCAAAGAAATGTTCGAATTCCATCTTGATCGAAGTCTTTATTCTATCACAAGACAACTTAATGTGTCGTGGCCTTGAAATAGCCTTTGTTGGGCTCTCGAATGAAGCCGCCCCTATATCAACTGGCCGAGAACTTGGAGGAAAATCTTAATAACGAGGGGTTTCAAAAATGGAATTGTTTTTATTGTTTATCGTAAGTCTTACGAGGGGAGGCCGCGAGGCCCGGATGAACAATTAACACCAAAATCTTTCCACACACTCGTAACGCGTAGTAGATGAAGGATCATGAGAATCTCTGTCGAATGGACACTTGTTGGAAGACACAGCCAGGAACGTTAGCATTGCCTATGTAGGACTTATTAAAAATTGGTATACGTTAGATATA
Source organism: Eretmocerus eremicus (assembly GCA_030522705.1). NCBI lineage: Eukaryota > Metazoa > Arthropoda > Insecta > Hymenoptera > Aphelinidae > Eretmocerus > Eretmocerus eremicus. The sequence goes on from JAPYYZ010000811.1 coordinate 17,658, forward strand.
CTCGCAAAACTGCTGTATCTCCGGATAGGAAGTCTATATGGCGGAAATGCTTTGGATTCTTCATATTCACGGTGGTATTATGAAGTATGTGGGCATTTCCACCGAACTGTGAAACTTTAGGGTGTCTGAGGATAGCACGATTCCTGTTCCTTCGTAAGTGAATGTTGGGGCTCACATACATCCTTTCA
>JAPYYZ010000812.1:0-20740 GCA_030522705.1 Eretmocerus eremicus
GCGCGCTCACGTCGCATCGCTTATTTCAAGTGCATTTTTGGGACCGCGCATCACATTAAAGAGTCATTGTGTGGTGCATTCGTGCAGTGCATACACAGGACAAACATTCCACGGATTCTCGACACACAGGCAGAATCGACATTACCAGTGCCGCCCGCGCACTTGGACAACGGCTTCGACACCAACGTACGCAATCGTCAACGGATGATCCGGGAGATCACTAACGGACGTGTCACATCTCGTGTATTGGTTCTTACGCCACATTCATGCGAGATCACCGACGGTCGATCCGTGAGATCGACGACGCATGTGTCTCATCTCGACGAGTGCACACGAGACTCACGCACATGTATGCCTACACTAACAAACTCACACTCCGATCTACCAATACCTGATTGTGTAGAAATCGATGAATTTTTCTAACAATACATGTCAGTTTCTGAATGTTCTTTGAGGTTCTTGGCCAAGCTTTCTGCTTGGTCTTTTTTCTTTGGAATTAACCCAAATTGAATGGTGTTTCCATTTATCGAACCCTAATTACCCAACATAATACATGAAACACGGAATCTGGACAAGTGGTTCGGATTTCGACTATACGCCTTAGCTGAATATATTCCTTGAATTTCCTTGATGAATTGTTGTTCGATATACATCCAAAACGTCGGTATGCCGTCGGAATTGACACAACTTTGGCCATAAAGTCCGGTCGCATCGCGTACTAGGAGATTTTATTCATCTCAATTGAAGTGAGTAAGTATTAAACGGAAAAAATGATGGCTAGCTTTTCTTCCAACAACATCAAGCATTTGATAAAAGTCTTCATTCACGGTATTGAGATTATTGCCTCGGAGGGTATTCGATCAATCAAAGCGAGAGTTTGATGGTGAGCGAGCAGAATTTCCAGAGAGCTATCCACTAAAAAAACACGATTTCAGAATCAAACACTAGGAACATGGAAACCATGTCAAAAAATGGGAGAAAATAGAGGTGCATAAAAGAAAAGAGTGGAATAGACGCGCGAGGAAGCGAAATATGATGGTGACTGGAGGAGGGTGCGCGGGAATCAGAGATCGCTCGAGTCGGGAATGAGAGAGAGAGAGAGGGAGAGAGAGAGGGGAGGGGAGGGGGGAAGGGAGAGGTGACAGAGAGAGAACTAGAGTTGCAAAATGCAGGAGCGAGGAGGAGAGGAGCCGCGAAAGCGAGGGAATCGGCGATGGTACGGAGCTCCGAGAATAGACTCCACGGTCGCGCGTATTCCACCGAGCGCGACTGTCAAGTTGAGCTGTGACTGCTCTTACCGCGCATCAAGCCACACGTCGTATGTTTATGATTCATCTCTGGGAACATTCATCGCGCTCTCGAGATTCTTCCATTCTGATGAAAACAATGCCATGCGAGATCGCTATTCCATCATAGAAGCTGGGTCCAACGCCTGAGCGGCTGAGAACTCGTATGTTGTCATATTTGTAGATGACGATGTCAGGATTATCCAAGTTTGTAGTCGAAGTTCAAGTGAATTTTCCAGGATAGTTTGTCGGGGACATCGTTTAATTGATTTCTCAGATTCATCATTGAGAAATTGTAGATATGCAGCCTTATGCTGATGACGGTATTAGCTCGTTTACACCTGCGCCCGAAGAAAATAGATGAGTATTCCGCTTGGAAGAGTGTGACGTCGAAGATATCGAGGCCTTGTACGTATTAATGAGACCGTTTACGCTGAATATTGATCGATCACAAAATTGAAAGACGTAAGTCATGTAAGCTACGCGTGACTCTCATAAAAGAACAACCAACTCCGCTACGTTGAATGATGTAGCAGACATTTAGAGTTACTTATGATCTTAATAGTAACGAAAGAACACTCAATCTAATTTACCGAAGAAGAGTGAGAAACGTGTTACTTGAGATGAGTACCTATGTTGCAGTTCGCCCATCTATTGGTTGTCAACGAGTTTAATTAAATAGAAAAATTTGAAGACCAGTTCTTCTTCAAACTCATATTATTATGGCCGGATCAAGGGCGACATTACTGACGAAGTTGCCTGGGCTTGAGTGAGTTGGAAACAATTTCATAAGACCAGGAAGATATTGTAAGACAGTCCTGAGCCATCTTGGTCGTCTCCGTGATCAGTGCTAAGTTCATACATGAATCAGATGAATGAGTATGAATACCTTGAGAATTGATTAGTTTGGTTTGCGTGAGCGAAAAATTCTTATGAAACTGTCAGCCAGATCATTCGCCATGAATCTTGAGTATCCGTGGTTAGGCAGGTTATCCCCGAAACGATGAAAGAGGCAATGTTAAATATTTGTGTCAGGATTGTTGATTGCTTTTGGTTGTTTCTACATCAAAATTTGGCCAGGTTTGCTATTACCTTCATAGCATAGAGCACTGCTTCAGCCGAAAAATCAAAGATGGACTCGATTCTATCCCAACTCGGATTTGCCATTTAAGTCTCGTGGTATACAAACTCGGAAATTTTGTATTCCAACTTCCAAAAACTTCAAGCAGCAGAGCTAAGCTTGCACAGCAACAAGGTCAAGATGTTGGATCAGAGGTTTCAAATTTGGTGGTCAGCGCAAGAACTCAGACCTTGTGAATGCTATTCCAGATTCCATTGAAACCAATGAAATCTGTGAATCATCAATGGCAGCAGATGAGAGTGGAGAATCGATGAAAGGGTAGATGCGGGTAGGAGTAACATGAAATAGAGTAAAGTTTTCATTGGGAAAAATTCATAACAGCCAGAAAAGTTAATCAGAAAATCAAAAGCAGATTCATAGGCTGCACTCGATAACAGATGAAGCTCAATACGTTGCATTTTGATTCCACCCATTACATTAGAAACCAAAAAAACGTTCGAGTAGCGAAATTCTCAGATCAATGAACCGATGAAGTATATTTATGGGCTGCGATTTCACAGAGAGTGTTGGACATTAGACTCAAAGAGCTAGGGTAGTGAGGGCATCGATCTCTAATCGAGCGAAAAGTCGTAGCGGAGAGCTCACCGGAAAGCGACAATCGTCGACTATAGCACTCAATCAAGGCACCGTCAAGGGAAAAGACGGGAATGAGAGAGATGGTAGTACGATAAATCGTTGGATGAATAGGGCAAAGTGAGCGCAGACAGGGAGATTATTTATCAAGCTTTTTGATAGGATTTTTTATGCCGTCAAGTATTAGGGAAAGTATTTGAGATCTACATTCGAATCCGTGTAAGCTGTTTTCGATGGACATCATAGTCTTAGAATTTTATACATTGAGGAAGCAAATCCAAATTTGCCATCACTAGATTCTCACTGAAAGTTCTGGAGTCAATCAAGTGTCATTGCAACAAGCACTTTTGGAGATTCTGTCAATGGCCTAGTTCGAGGGTATTGTGCTTGCCCTCTCAAATATTAAGCTCGTGGTTCTCCGATCCTATCTTGAATGAGAGAAGCTTTTTTGGGTAGAACAAGACATGATTCATTTGGTAAAATATATCTATTCCTGGCTACATTTCTTCCACACTGTTGGTCGGCCTAATCAGGCTATGAAAATTGATGGTGAATATATTCTTGCCACTTCTGTATCCAGATGAAATGTGACCCTCCGTAGAGCTAGCTCTTGCTCAGTGTTATGAGTCGGTCAGTAAATATATATCTATGAGTATCTATTCACATCACAGGCTGCTTTCTTTTCGTCATTTTTTTTCTCATTCATGGGAGCCCTTGTTTTCTACGAAGGAATCAAGGAACTTCGAGGTCGGAAATCTTCCCATCATCTTGAAAGGAGAAGTCCAAGAAACTAAGGAAATTTTTCATGAAGAAACTGTCGAATCAGAAGTCTCCAATACATTTTGTCCGGTGCCAAGGTTCAGCTTCACTCTAGAAACGATGCTCTCAACACAAAAAAGCATCGTTACCATCGCAATTTCGAAATTGATCTCTTCAGCCAAGTAATTTCCCAGGAAGCTGGTCTTATTCGTACTATCACTGTGCAATTTTCATGATTGCAGGGGTACCTTACGCAGAGCCACCGGCTGGCTCGCATCGCTTCGAGCCTCCTACAACTCAGACCCCGTGGACGGGTGTGCGGAACTTCGTCAACTTTGCCCCGGTCTGCCCGCAGTTGCTTCCCAGAATCGAGGAAGAGGTCGATCCGATACGCCACAAGTACCTGAAGCGACTGCTTCCGTATCTGCAGAATCAGAGCGAGGACTGCCTCTATTTGAATATTTATGCGCCTCATCAGGATGGTAGTGAGTATTTCCTAATTGATAATGGTCGTTATGATTGAAACAAATGGAGTTGACCATGATACAATGTTTGGCTGTGATGAGTACTCTCGATAGGGATTTCATGACGTTTGTGAGGGAAATTATTCCTCTTAATCAGGATAAGACTCACCAGTTCGTAATGGTAATGTCATTCCAGTACAATATTGAAAGCTCTGAGAGATCTGAACGATTCTATACGATGACCTAATTCAAGAAAGCTCGTAAGAGAGCTGTGCGATTGCAGGCTCACGCGGAGATCCACATAAAAATTCCCAATGAAACTGCCCGAAATCTCTCCTAGAAGAGTAAGAAAATACCCAGTGGGCTCTCATCCTAGAAACACATTCGATTGGCTCGTTTCACTTTTTATATCAAAAATCATGCGATAATCGTTCTTTGTCCAATCCGAAATTAGCCATCTCTTTGAAGCGATCCAAAATTATACAAGATCGACAAAAATTTGTTTATGGATTTCCAAAGGAGAAGTTTCAGAATACTCTGAAAATTATGTACATGGAATCGCACGAAGAAATCGACGTCGAACTTCACATGAAATGTTCAAATCAGGATCTGAGTTTTCGTATATGGATATTGCATTCGTAGATATATTACACCCTTGATGGTGATCCTTACGGGTGGATGAGAATTTCCCAGGTTTGATTGATTCTGGCGTAGTTCGTGAAGTTGCTACTCACGGGAGTGAAGAGTTTGATTTGGATTCCTGATCACCGGTTCTTCCACCATCCATTTGACCATTATTTGTCTTTTCCAGAACCCTATTCCTCTTCCAGAGCTTCGTTTACTAAATCATCAGATAGCTGATGCACAATTTCATATCTAATAGTGCTATCTTCGAGAGCAATCTTTACTAGAGCAATTCCAATGTGCTTGTGAGAACCTTCCGAAAACTTCTCAAGAAGAAGTTTCTCATTTCCCAAATGTATTAATTCCTTTTCATCTGAATGTTAAGCTTTCCGTTTTTTGTAATCTCTAGAACCGATAACTCCCTATTTAGATCAATTGAAACACGATCCTGCGATAGAGCTCTGAATTTAGAAACTGTATTTATTTCTTCTTTTCAAATCCTGCACCACGCCGGTCCTTAGAAGACTCATTAAAATTCATCGCTCGCAGAGTCACGGAATTTATGCTCGTGAATTATTCATTGGTGTGGAATCAAAAGAAACTATCTTGCTCGATTATTGGAAATTCTAAGGCTCTAATGATCTCAAGACGGCGAAGTCCTTGAGATACTACAGTTGGGAAACCTCAAAAATGCTTAAAACACAGGAATGTTTCAGGCGGAGACCTTTGAGTTATTCATGAAATATTCATGACGTCTCAACCAGAAATCGTTTGCAATGCAATTTTGTGAACACATCAAATGAATACGGAGGAGGGCTAACTGACCAGATGAAAGGATCATCTGGTATTCTAGAATGTGTTCTACATGAGCATTTCTCCATTTGATTGCTCCTCCATTGGGGTTGTCTGGCGTATACGATATGTTGATAGGCGTTGTAAATTTCGTTTCTTACCTCACATCTCTTCATGTGGCTTGAGAATCTTTCGAAAAGTGAGAGTTCTAACAATATAATCTTCATATTTGATGAGAATGAATGAACACACAAAGTCGATATGTTTTTCACTCTAAATTCCTTGGAGGTAAAAGTTCCAATGACCATTTAAAATTTTACAGAGATATCAATGAATTCTAATTTGATGGCGATGACACAAGTTTCTAAAGTTGCTCAGCTAGATTTCACGAACATGAGTCGCATACCTATTTGAGCAGACTCACGACACTCGAGACTCTTCAACATAACAATCTGAAGTGCTCGGAATTCTCGACAATGCTGCAGATGAGATTCAAAATGCCCGTCTCCTTTGAGAGTGACCAGAGAGAACGTGGAAAGTTTGTAATAAAAATTCAGAACGAAGTTCAGTGCGAAAGAGCCTCTCACTGCGAGAAGGAGCAGCATGGAAGAACGAGGGAGAAAAAACGAAACAAATGTGCAAAGGAGAGATCGCTAGGTGGAAAAGGCCCATAGTAGGGAGGAAGAAAAGAACTTGAGAAAGCTCGCTCCCCCTCGCTCTTTTCTCCCCCTTCCGTTTCTTCCTTGCTCTGTCACTTTTAAACCTATACTATATATAAAATTTGTCTAATGGTTTGAACCACCGAGCTTGAGTGTGGCAGTTTTTCTCATTCTTCTCTTCCTTCCCTCTTCTTCCTCTTTTCCTTGCCTTACTCCTGTGCTCTTAGAGCAGGATCCTCTCCAGGCCCTCTCTTCATGCTATTTTCAACTCCAAGAATTTCACTTCGGATCCATGCAAAGTCTTCGAAAGCCCTCGAGACTTGAATTTTATACTTTGTCTGTTACAAAAATCCTCGCTTCTGGAATTTTTCAGCCATCAGTAAATCCGGGCCGATCGCTCGATACATCAAAGGGATTTCAAAATTTTTACAGACATTGCAGGCTTGCACCTAGTTCTAGAACAATGGAAAAAAGTTAATCCATGAAAGTTGTACTGATTCACCATTCATGGCAATGATATGATTCGATGGTGGTAGAAAGAACCAATCCCGAAGAACGTCCCCGTGAATAATCCCATGAAGTACATACCATCTGTCTGGAGTGACAAAATTTAGTATAAAATTCCCTCATGTAGATTTGATAATGCAACTGCCTCGACTACAAATTACAGCGAGTAACAGTTCCCATAGACGAGATGGCTATCATTCATATTTTTGGTTGCAATGATTGCACGACGGCCTAGAAGTGAAAAATCTACGCTCCTAGGATTTCCAGCCCCGCGGTCGGGCTAAAACCTGTTCGTCATAACTTAAGGTGAAATAGGAATGTGAACTTTCCGATCTTGAACATTTCATAGTCTCTCGTATAATCATAATCCTGCTATCAATGGTTGAGTGCGCTCACTATATTTACCCAATATATTGGGCACTCGTATTATTTGACATTATATGGTTACAAAATACTTGTAGAGCAACGTCTCTTCGTTTTAGACCTATTTGACTCTAATTTAGACGAAATCTGATTCTTCCCATTGCTGGAGATGGCTGTCTAGTGAGTGGGTTAACTATATTGTCTAGAATCATAAGTAAAGTCGTGCACGAATTACGAAGTTCCAGCTTGGGCATTATCTCTCTTCCGACCTATGTTGATCCGGTTCACGCAACCTCCAAAACCCATTGCGCAGTTCTACACTAAAAAGATTCTTTTCAAAGGGAGAATAGAAGTGGAAAACTAACCAGGGTGGAATTTGGATCACACCCATCGACTCTCTATGCCAATGATAAAACCGAGAGAACAGCTCACAAATGGTACCCCTTGTCCCGTACATGGTACTCTAAGGACCTCATTCAAGATTTCAATAAAGGCATTTCCACAAATGAGAGTGTCAGATTTCCGGATATCTAGCTGATGAAAACCCGTCGCACGGGCACCACTCTAGAGATAGTACCAGAGCTCGCGAGACGAGAGCGAAGAGTGGTAAAGAGGCCAAAGCTATCTTATACCGCTGCTCACTCATCTTAATTAAGAGCGAGCGTCACCGCGAGTACGACTTCAAAGCGCCCGGTCTCCAGGACGTGCCGCGGCGGGGGCGCATCGGGCCTCGCCTGTGCACTTTGCATAATGCGAATCCTCTCTCGTTGGCGCCGCGCAACAACTGTACATCGCGTATAGAGCTTCGAGTCCGCGACAATGGCACCCGGTACCAGCCGGCCACGCAAAAACAATGGGCCCGCTCTCGCTTTGCGCGAATCCTAACTCGCGAAGCTGCCTTCTCGCGGACACAGCAAGTAACGACGTAATCCAAAGAGCGCCAGAGACATTTTAGCACTCGGGCCAACTTGTCGCGGCTTGCCTCCGCCTATGTATAAGGATTCGCGATATCGAGACAATGGGCCAAGTCCAGCGTCGAGTTGATGCGGAGAGGAAATGCAGCATTGCTTGCGGGGTCATTATGTCGCTTATCAAGGAGAGAGGTATGAGAGTGGATAGGTGTATTGGACTGACCCAGTGCTGGATCTGTGTTGAATGGGTGAATTTTGCACTCGGTAGATTGGTATGGGGTTGGGGCGAGAGGTGGATCGCGTAAAAATGATACGAGTTTGGGATGAGGGAGAGGATGTTAGGCTGCTTTGGCGCATATCGAGTGGCTTGCGAGCGAGGCTGTGTGTCGAGTTTTTCGAGGAGTATCGTTACTTTTTGTAAAATGCGAGACGCCCTGCCCGTTTATTTGAGTCACGTGTATGCGGGAGGATGTGCTGCTTGGGGCTACGAAGTAACGATGCGGAAATATTTTGGATGTGAGTCGGAGAATCGATAGAAGGATACAAGCCATTCGCCTCTCATCTAGACCGCACGAACCGATCCACCATTGCTAAATTTTTTGTGCGTGTGGAAATACGAGTGGATTTTTAAAATTCAAGTCGTATTCAACATAGAATATATTTGATGTTGTATTTCTGAGAATGTGATACCTGAATATTGGGCTTTGAAATGACATGGTACGAATAATTCAGGAGCTTGTGAAATTTTTTTAGTCGGTCTCAAAGGACGGAGGATTGGACATAGAATTGGAACTCAAAATATTGGAGAAAGATTAGAAATTCTATTTTTATCCGCTGGAGTTTACACCTCAAAACACACTTTGGTCACATGAGGTTTCTGAAAGCCCAAACGAAGTTCATCACCTGACATCGACTAATTGTTCTTTATTAACCCATTCTCAACCTCTTCTCGAGATTACGTTTCCGGACCCACAGTTTCATGTGACTTTCGAACTATCGAAGATACCGAAAGAGCTTTTGTGAAGATTCACAGTCGTACCGAATGGGATTCAAACTCTGGACTTTCTGGGTTGAAGGCCAGGGCCCCATCCACTTGGCCACGGTGACTTCAACTTCTAATACATTGCCAGCTGCATTATACTCAGCTATTTCTAAAAGTGATGAGGGGTTATATTGATCCCAAATGGCCACTACGAATCAACGACGTTTCGTTCACCGGATTCGTGGATGTCGTCAGATTTTACAAAAAAAGATTCGATCTTGATTATTGCTCATGTGTGCGGACATATCGTAGAACTTTGCCAAAACTTTAAGCCAGACGTTACGTCTGCGTGCATCAGCAATATGTAAGGCCTACGCATCATTTGTTAGACCTGATGAGGTCCTGGAACCAAGTGGATGAGACGTCGGGGAAAACAAACATTCCAATCTTTTTGAATCTAATCTTGAATCCAGTCCTCCGTCTCTCAAATTCGACCAAGAAGACTCCACGGAGTTTGCCGAAAAAGATATCCAATTTAATCATCGAAAGTTTGAGGCTTGTTCAAGGATCTCGTGTTCATCCCACTCATCAAGAGAGTGCGTAACCTCCGGTTGACGGATTTGGCTAGAACTGCGGGAATAGTCTCTTTTTGGCACCAGGATCGAAGTGACATCTGGAGCCTCAGAGTCTAGCGCTCAAGCATTTTTGAGTTAGAGCCTTAACACTAACATTGCCAGTACCTATATATCCATAGCTATCACTTCGTCATACGTGCTCATAGAGGCAGTACTAATATTCTGGGGTATATCTCGTAAAGTATTGGGTACTGGACTCTACAGCTTCAAATATCATATTTTGGCGATCGAAGGAGAATATTCTTGCAGTTTTCGTCGAATCTGTGATCCGGAGGTCTTGGCCTCTCCTGCACCATGGTGAGACTCTGAAAAATTATCTGCAGTGGTCAAGCTTGGCAGAACCTTGATTCAACGATGTGATGGACCTTTCTCCTTCCCTTGCCACGGTGTTTCAAACTCAGCTATGCTGGAAATCAGTCCATGCTGCGAGTGTGAGTCCGGTTTGGGTATACCTTTCTCCAAACGCTTTATGTTCCTATCGAACTCCTTGAGGATTCCGCTGAGTCATGAATTACTTCTCTTTGAGCCCGGATTCCAGCTCAAATATTGAATAGGCACAAAGGGTCGAGATGTCGCCTGGGCCCATGCTGCATTCTTTGAAACAGAATGTGATACATGCTTACGTAGGTAACGCTAGTTCTCGCACTAGAGCTGCCATTGTGTATTGCTGGTTTTCAGAAAGATAATATAAAACGGAAAAATAAAGATAGACTGAATGGTATACTTGATGGAACGTATATAGTCAGTTTCAAGCCTCGCTGCGCGCGGCACTTTTCTTACCATTCCTCATCATCCTCAATGGTTTAATGAACTTTTCGCCATTGAATGATGGCAAAGACCCATACTTATGTCGTTTCGACCCTATCCGAGATTATTGTCTTGTCGCTGACGCAATCCCAGAACCTGCAGTCATAATTTTGAAAATACGCCGAAAGATCGAGTTCAACTTTACATGATCTGTGCAATTAAATTGGCATAATTCTGAATTCTACGAGGTACACATATCTAAAATTTTTACATGGAGCGGAGACGAGTTACAGACCAAACTAACTTCACGAGTATTTGGTGTAATCAGAACTGAAAGCAATGATGCGGAATTATGAACATATGGATGAATTGCGAATCTCTTGAATGGTTATCAATGCGACGGAGTTTGTTTGGCGCGGAATAGATATTATGGATGAATGTCATTGATACCCACGCTCACAGGGAGATGAATTCAATGATACGCATTGATGGCAGGGAGACACATTCCACTAGATATGTCACGAATATGATAAGCTCATTAGTTGTCCAATTTGGATAAGCTGGTTATCAGTAATACCCATGCGTTACGTTCACTAATATCCGATGTCACAGACCCTCTTGATTTTCTGACAGGAGTTGATATCTTCTTCGAAATGTATTGGACACAGTAAGCACTCCATCCCATATTGGAGCCAAATTGAGCACTTCGATTAATTCACAGATGGAATCAAAAATTTTATTTTGATTACCCGAAATCGTCCCATTCGTATCAGTTGGATTATCTTCGGTTAGAATGGAGGTCATTGGATGCACATCCTTTCTTTGGAAACATTCATGCTGGGCTCTTATTTGAAGTGCTTCCAATCCTGAACGTTACTGTTGAATACGACAACTTCATTACACTTTTTGTCATTTGTATCTCATTGGGCTCGTAATCGCTACATGCTCTAGTACTATTTGTAGTCAATCGAAAGCTTACGATTCCAGCTTTTGACTGATGGATGTCTAAACCTATTCGGATGTTTCTGGCGGAAGCCATAAGCGTTTAAAAGAGTTCAACAACGTTACAAAGTGAAGCGGTGACTTTGTTACGCTCTTAATAATTTTGCATCTTTGCTACCATCGAGCAACTCAGTCGGTCCGAATCGATTTTTTAGTTACCATTTGAAAGATGAGAGTCTTGGCTCTTCATTAACCTAACATACAAATCCATTCAACCAACCCTAACTCCTACAGTCACTGTTTGAGTGCAGTTATTGCCACCAGACGGCAGTGTCTGCGCCAAAGCTGCCTTTTGAGGTGGAAAAATAGTTCGAAAATCGTTTCCCGCCATAAACGCGATAGTTCGGCTCCCAAACGTCCAAATGAGACGTTTCTTGGTTCGTCTTGTAACTCTCCATCTCGACTATTCGATAAAACCATATATACTGAATGATGATGTCGATGATGAATGATAGCTACCGAGACTTCTTTGAGTGTATTCAAATTAGCCCAGCCCAGAAAAAACCGCTTCTCCGATCTTCACACTTTCAGGGAATGAAAAAACCCCAATGAAACAATGGTTTGATGACAACATAGATCGATGAAATTCAGCGCCGCTCCCGAGGTTCGTTCAAGAAGTGTTCAAATACGTCAATTTTCTGGGGCAAACACTTTTTGCGTCAAAACTCAGTGTTACGGAGTAGTTGGCCATAAACAATCGAAAAGCTGCTATAGATGTATCAAACGAAGTGAATTAGCTCTAGAACCTAAGGACTATTCACATCATTAGGCGCCGCTTTACAAATTTTTTTCCCGGGATGTGACAAAGTTGCCTCCCCCGTAACAAAGTAGCTCCATTTGACGGTATCAGGATAAATGTTACTAGAGACTCATAACAATCAGATTGCGATGTACATAAAATGCAGCTCGTTACAGATAGATAAACCTCATTCTTCATCAGATATGAGAGTTTTGATCCTAATTGGGATTTCACTTCAGTCAGAAGTGAATGTTGAGATTGAAAAATTCACCTTTATGCCAACCTTCTTAGACAAATGTCTAGAAATACGAGATCTCGCTCTTTTAGATCTGTATGACAATGAATAAAATGGTCAATGATATGGCTGTAGAGGAGAACAAAAAAGAGGAACGTTCAACTCCGTTGAACAGTTTGAATCTCGTCATTTCCTATGAAGTGAATTTTGTTTCATGTACATATCCTTACAACTTTGTATAAGCTCATATTTTTACTCTTCTGTCACACTCAAACGCACTTGAAATCGATACAAGTTGTATCAATCTCTCGTGCTTGAATACCTTCTTCCAAAATTCCAATTCGGAATCGGATGTGCCGATGATTGTCAAAAATGATTCCCAGTTTTGCTTTTTCTATCCACAGATATAAGCAAATAAATGTATAAATCTCATCATTTAGTCTCGGGAAGAATAAAACCCACCAGAATCTGATCACAATTGAGCTAAAAATCGAACTATGGAGTGGAATATTGTCAAGCAAATTTGTAGATCTCCTTTCCAATAAAATCACACCAAGCCCCGACATCTATCGGTGCTCTGAGAACACCGCCAACTCGAAGGGTAATACCCGCAGCGTTTTCCACCCTCAAATCTCTGCTTCACGCTCACCCCCAGCGATGGCGTTAGTTGCAGTAGGGGTTGGGCTCTTGGGGTCGCTCACCCAATTCCCTGATGGCTATATATAGGTATATGCAACATCGGCGCATGTGTGCGCGTTCAAGCACACTGCAATTACGCTTGAGTCATAAATCGCGAGTGCGACGTGGTTACGTGGCTCGGACATTGCTTTTCAATTTGCGGCAGATAGCTTTGATCGATGTTGCTTTGTAGGGATATTTGCGGGGACTCTCTCGATAATGAGAGACAGGATGAATGGGAGACGGAGAAAGAGATAGGTTAATGGATCGCGTAGATAGATTGATGAGCAGAGGAGTTTTCCAATGACTCTATGAGGGAACCGGACAGTTTTTTCATCATAGCTCCATTGACGAAGAGTGTGGAGTGAAAAGTAGAGGGATTTGGGTGAAAGAAACGAGTTAAGGCGGGTGATGTACTTTTGCAACGATCGAGACATGAGATGATTCTCTTGAAGGCATTAGGTATTTTAGAATTTCCTGCAATTCAGAGTGATTACTTGATTGAGTATGGTTTTGCTTACTCTCGAAGATGATTGATTGTTTGCTCCGAACAATCGAGTTTGTGTAACAACAAAACAACAGAAATTTACGAAAAATTCGAGACGAATGAATCTTCTACATCTGAAATCTCACATAATTCATATCTTCTTTCTGATGGAGAAGAGTCATATGAAAATTCATGAAGAAGTCCGCCTCGCGCAATCACGATCAACAGTTGCTTTCCACTCGTTTATTGTGCGACTCATCTTATACTTTAAATTATAAAATGCGAGCCTTACTTGTTTATCGGAATCTATCACTCTATTCCTCGATACTTTCGAAGATATCTATGAATATCCTGTCAAATCTCTGATGGGACTCTATCACGTGATATCGGAAACTCATTTACCACAGTACAACATCAGTAGAATGGTCCGTATCACAGAGTTTCGAATCTACGGAAGAAAATAATGATTTATAGGATCTCTCATACCTCTTGCAAAAATCCCATTCAAGCAACACAAAGTCAGCATTTACTGAATGAAATTGCCGAGATATGCTCTTACTTATTCTTACAAAAGAGGAGAATCATAGTCCTAGAGGGATTCGAACGTCTCCTTTTTTTCATTGTGCTGATATAAATCATGAGTTTTCCGGTACGGTGTGTAGGAACTTTTTATCGCCTTTGCATAAGCGCAAGCTGCAAGGAATGTAAATCAAACTATTATGCGAAAAAGAGAGATGGAGAGCAGAAGATCGGGAATACGAGAAAGATATAGGAAGTGAAAGGAAGAAAGAAAAGAGTTGGTGCGAATGTGGAAGAACAAATGTGAGAAAGACATTCAAAGTTCTATGAAGGATTCAATTGGTCTACTTTTCTGGTTGTCCTTTTCTCAGCCTTTCGTCGACGGCTTTACCTTTTCCAGTCTTCTATATTTCCCTTTCAAACTTTTTTCGTGGTGACGATGTAAGCTGCACGTAATTTTGTACGAGAGAGCGGGTAAAAGAAGTGTGCGCACAAATTTCCTCCATCCTCATTGTAGCGAACACAGAAAGGCAAATTGATACTTTTCCGTGCAAAACTCTCTCTATGACCTACGTTTTCATGTAGTTTTGCGTATAGTATACTTTAAAGATGGTTCGAAGAGAGGAAGTCGACAAGAGCGGCGGAAAGGTAGAAAAATCATAGATATTTCAATAAATATACGTGGATCAGAATCATATATTTTGCAAAATTTTGCGCAGCCCTCCCGCGAACTATTTTGCCGATTTTTTATCTGAAAGAAGGTACCAAATACAGCACTCTTCCAAATTATTAGCTCAAAAAAAAATTTCGGGCCTCCGTGGGATTTTTTGAGTCCCCCAAAAAGGCCCTTTTAGACCTTTTTTTGGAACTTTGCCAAATCGGCTGAAAGCATCTTAGAAAGGTTTTCAAGGTCGCATTCCTTCAATCATCGTGTCAACCTTTAGAACAAAATTTGTACGTAGCTCTGTTTGTGAATCCACTCGTCTGGCGCTTGCAAACGTCATATGATTCTGACCCACGTATATCACGCTATCAGATTTGCCAGAATCTTTTAGAGGTAATAAGCACACCTAACAAGCCGGAGTTGGTTAGCCCAAATTTTATTTGGACCAATGCCTTATTTGCAAATAAGGGATCCATGAAAGAGAGTTCTTTGGGAAAGAGAGGTTATATATAAGATCTTTGAAACAATAGCTACTCACAACGTTATGCACATTCATGATTGTGGTTCATCGAGCAAATTATTGTTATTCCTATCAGTAACCAATCACGCTGGTCATTCTTCAAGAATGACTTTGGGTTCATTGAACTTGACTGCATCATGAGGTGGTATTCCTGGTTTTCGCGCATCAAATATCACCTGAGCCCTTGATTAACAACCCCTAGTTATTTCGTGAAGAACATAATGTTCCTACATGTTTCCATTATCATAAAATTATGTTGGATATTTCTGAATGAATAAGCGCACACGAAAGACTGACGTGAGATTTTCGCAAATCGTAAGGCGTGTCTAGTGCTGCAAGGGTAACTTGATCATAGGCCATGGATAGACTGCTTCATTTTCTACAATGATTGAATTATGAAGGGAACAAGATTGGATGAGATAGTCAATATTTTAGGGCCTTCCGTATCTTAATATCTCATTCCAAATGTATGAAAGCCATTACCACTGAGACGATTTAGCCCAACTTAAATCCTAGACAGAAGTTGTATGTGCCTCGACTCTCGAAAACAGTGAATTCAGGAAAGGGAGTTCAGGACCACGATTGGGTGGTTTAATCCACTTTCAAAATCCAATACGAACTTGTGCCCAATGCGCGGCTGCTTCAAATCAGATTTGTCTATTCTTTCAGGTCAGAAAAACAATCTAAAGAAGTATCCTGTCATCGTGTTTATCCACGGTGAAAGCTACGAATGGAACAGTGGAAACCCATACGACGGCAGTGTTTTAGCGGCTTATGGGAACATTGTTTTCGTCACTGTCAACTTCCGACTGGGAATCCTAGGTAAAATACCCACTTGTTTAAGCCCGCGAGGGAATGGAGGCAATGGCATTATTCAATTTCCACGTTCGGATGCAAAGCCCTACTGTGCACCGATGCTAAAAACAGAGTGCTTCAAAAGCTTTACGCTGATTTCATTTGTCAGGCATTATGATATCTCTCTCTCTCTCTCTCTCTCTCTCTCTCTCTCTCTCTCTCTCTCTCTCTCTTTCTCTCTCTCTTTTTCCGTTTCTCCTGCTCTGGCATTCATTCGACGTGCTTTTTTTGCGTTTCATTTTTGATTATCTTTGGAATATTCATCCAATGGTTACGATCTGTGATTGAGATCCAGAACCAAATCAAAACACGGACTCGTTATTTTTTCGTCACTTGACTTTTAAAGGGTCTCTTTCTACTGGAAAATAAACATCGAGATCTGATCAGTATACATTGCAATCAAAACTGCAGCCGACCAAAAATTCATTCGAATGAATTCCTCAACAAAATAATTCGTGCGTACTTTTCAGAATTTGAATGGGGTCATTATACAAGATGAAAACATGAGTTCAAAAATTGGAATTTGAAATATTATTGATGGATCTGGAAAAATCCATTCTGTTAATACTGACCATCAAGGAGTATCCATATTCCCCTGACATAAAATCCGAGGTGGAATAGCAAAACACTAACTGCCTGCTAGATTATAATAATTCCGAGGAACTTGTGAAAAGCCAAAATCGGGCGCCCTAATCAGCAACACGCGTTTCAATCTCTCTCTCTTTCCCTCCCTCTCCCTCTCCACTTCTCTCTCTTCCCTCCTCTCCCTCTCTCTCTCTCTCTCTCTCTCTCTTCCTCTCTCTCTCTTTTTGCTAGCAAAGAGTCTAGATCATTCAATAAAAGCTCTCCCTGGCTCGGAGGAATAACATGCTACCTACCAAAGTGCCCGAAGAGAGGAATGAGAGGGAATTAATTCATAAGAGAATCTTTGATAGATTTTTCTTTGATTTGATCAAGTTTTGAACAGATTTATTGACATCTTTTAATGAATCATCGTGAATCCATGATTGCTTTCATAAACCTAGTTTTGAGTTACTCAGCTCACTTGATGAGGATCACTCACTAAACTCTTCTAAAACTCAAATTTCCCATTCCCCTCCCTCCTCCAGTGAGACACATGATTCATCTGCTTCCAATAGAACAGAGTTAGCAAATTATTGGTCTCATTATCTTATAAGTTCGATGAGGATATTCATTTCCTCTCATCCTGAGCCTTGTGCCTTAGATCTCGATCCGCCACATGGTTTTATATTGATTTCTCTTGATCTTACAGGTTTTTTGCGACCCGGAATAAAGGATAATACAGTGAGCAACTTCGGTTTGTTAGATCAAATAGCTGCACTCGACTGGCTGCAAGAAAATATCGGTGTGTTCGGTGGCGATCCAAGCAGGATAACTCTGCTCGGACACGGTACAGGTGCTGTCTTCGTCAATTTGCTGCTCCTCAGTCCAATAAGTATCGGTAAAGGTGTGTAAAATACCTGATTGACGTGCAATGATTTATTCATACAAAAGTCTGTGAAGTGTGTGACCGTTATGTCGCAGCACCTGAGAGACTATCCTGGTTCTAAGCCTCTACGAGCTGTTTCTGAAAAACTCAGTAATTCTAGATGAAAGAGGGTATTTTCCATCGATTCATCACGAAGGGAAGAGTTTTTTCGCTCGATCTTCGCATTTCCATTATTGGTGTGATAAATATTTTTTCTAAATCCAGACGCTATTGGGAAAGCACCGCTCCAAATCACGGGGCAGGTATGTGGCAGTTCTTTAATACTGGTGTTTCTTGTGTCTGATGCAATCTCCATACCCCACCTCCCAATTTCGTTTTGGTCACGGCATGAAAAGATTCTGGAAAAAGATTCGCTCTTTACGAGGGATTTTTTCTATAAAATCTCAAGGTGAGAAACTAAAGATAGTAGATTTATGGCCCCAGACCTGAATAACATCCATTAGACTACAAAATATACTCTGTAAAGAGAGAGACTTTGTTGCTCAAAATCCAAAAATAGATTTGGGCGTCTGTTGATAGTGGCGTCGTAATGATATCGTGGAAGTTAGCCGTGGTGAATTAGTCGGGATACTAGTAATCTCCACAAAACGAATTCTGGGGTCATGCACATTCGTGAAATCAATGGGATGATGGATGGACATTGTATACTATTTCGCAGTAGTTTTTGACAGCCCTGAGCATGCGGGAGTTCAGGAACAGTGGTTTTTGGGGGGAAGTGACAACATTTTTCGACTGATCCGTGGCTTTGGGCGAAAACGCTGAAATTCTGAGGCCTTTTCCATTCAAAAAATTGATAAGATAGTGTATTAACATCAAATAACTACCACACTGCGGTATTTTTACGCGGCTTTGAGCATGCAAGTCAGGAATCTGTGGTTTTTGGGGCATATCATGGTGTTTTTCGACGAAATCGACGCTCTGAGCGGATATACTTCCATTTTGGGGCCTTGTCCACTCAAAAAACTGATGAGATAAGGTATTAACACGAATACCACTTGGCGGGATTTTGAGGCGGCCCCGAGCATACAGGAGTGCGGAATCTGTGGTTTTTGGGGACTTCCACGGAGTTTTTTGACGAGATCTACGTTTTGAGCGAACATGCTTGCCTTTTGAGGCCTTTTCCGTCTCTGAAATCGACCGGATAGTTCACTGGTATCAGATGACTAGTACTTTCCGAAAATTTTAGACGGCTGAGACATGCAGGGGTCCGGAATCAGTGTTTTTCCTGTGTTGAAGTTAGTCGGGGTAAATTACGGGGGAACACAAAAAAGCACCTCTGTGCTTTGTTCATCCATAAATCTAATTGAAGGTTATATTTACATTGAATAACAACTATTTTGCAGTATTTTCAGACAGTCCCAAGCATGCAGTAGTTCAGAAGCGGTGGTTGTTGGGGCATACGGCGCTTTTCCGACAAAATCGACGCTTTGAGTGAATATGCTGGCATTTCGGGGCTTTGTCCATCCAAAAAACTGCTAATATAGCGTTAATACACCATCTCATCAGTTTTTCCGAAGGACAGGGTCTCAGAATCCCAGCATATTCACCCAAAGCCACGGACTAGTCGGAAAATGTTGTCACCTGTCCCCAAAAACCACTGTTTCTAAACTCCTGCATGCTCGGGGCTGCCTAAAAATACTGCGAAATAGTATACGATGTCTATTCATCATCCAATTGGTTTTACGAATGGAGATAGCTAGCCCCACAATTCGTTTTTGTGGGGATTAGTACCCCGGTTAATTTACCTCGGCTAACGTCCACGATATTCATGATGATGTTTCGTTTACAGGTGGCCTATGCGTTAAACTGCCCACAAAATAGCGATGAAGATTTGGTAGCATGCTTGAAAACACGATCGGTACAGGATCTACTGAGGGTCAAGATCGAGAAACCAAAGTACGTGCCAGCTTTCGCACCTCTAGTGGATCCAGCCGTTGTTCCAGATAAGCCTATCAATCTGATGAAAAATGCAGACAACTTAGCGAGGTACCACTTACTCTATACAGTTTTCGTATTTTCGTTGAGTGATACAAAAACATTTAGTTGATCAAAAATACAGAGAGCAGTTATAGGAGCTGTAATCCTGTTCAAAATGGATTCGCTTCTAGTGTAAATCCCCCATATTTTAGTAATTTCCGGCGATTATAGCCATTTTGGCTTGAATTTTCCCCGCGCCGCAACTTCTTTACGCTTCTCTATATGCGATAAGAAGTGGATTCGTATTCTCTTCCGACTGGGAAAAACCATCAAGATCAGTTTTTTCTCAAGTTTTTGTAGCTATATCGATTACAAATGGTGGACTCCTTTTTCAGAAGCAACGAATAGCAACTGTCATCGCGGGGTTCGAAAGTGCACAGAAAAAAACGGTTACTGTCGACGGTTGGTTCAGATACGGTTCACCTCGCAAAGATTTTTCGTCTTTGCACCGTGGATTGGTCAACTCGTATTCCAAAGAAAATGTTCCCCGCGGGAACTGAGAATATTTGCTGCCTGATATCGAACACCGTGATTTCACACATCCCTCAAATCATAATAAATCCTCATTATGCTCATCTAAATAAATGCTTCGTACTATCACATCATCTCATCAATCATTCGAATGATGGGACAGCACAAGTCGACGTGTCCAATTCACAAAAGCACTTAACCCGCTCAGTGGCTAATTATATTCTGACTCAAAAAATGGCAAGTTTCTTATTTTCACATACTTACGCCGGGCAAAAACGACAAAAAAGGCGAAAATAAGAGGAAATTTTTTCCATGCATTTTATTCTTTTTCCAAATTTGGAATCATATGGCGAAGGGATTCTCCCTGGATTTGGTTTCAGAGTTACTCAGGTATCTACTAGAATTTTTCAGATTTTTTGAATCGATGGATTATAAGTTATTGCGAGAACATCGCGAAAACTAAGAATTGGCTATGTTGTCTATGGATGACATAATAAGTTAGGGGGTTAACGTACATTATATAGATAGAGCAAGTGCCTTTAGGAATCAGACACGTCGAAGTGATGACTATCTAATATATCCTTGAATCTAAGTTACTTCGAACATCTCCAGCACGAACATATCCCAATAACAAGACGGA
>JAPYYZ010000813.1:0-29995 GCA_030522705.1 Eretmocerus eremicus
ACATGAATCCTATGTTGCTTGGACCGATTAGCTTTCCAATGGCCAGTGCATATTCTCTGATCGGGAGACCAAAAACAGAATCAAGAACTATTGCCTGTTCACGTGTTAGATTAACTTCAACTTGAGCGGCTTGAGCGTACGTTTTTTTTGTATCTTCAACGTTTGTAGATATAACTTTCCCTTCACTTTGGAGACGAGTGCCCCTGCTACCAGAAACACTCGCCATGTTGTCGATGGAGGGCTGCATTTTCAAGGTGCCTCGAAATGCACCTCGAAATTTTGGTGTAAATTCCACTCACTCGCGAAACCGGCCTCTTACGCACACAAACAGAGACATAACTTTGGCTGCGATAGCGCGAGTTAGCGCGAGTTCGTAAACACACGTCTTACTTCGACGGCTGTCGGAGCGAAACTCCTTCATCGAACCTTCACAAAGTGCAAGAATTCTCTCTTTGCCAGTTATTGCCAGTCGATAGCAGCAAGATCGTTTCGCGGATCTTGTATAGGCGTACTACTGGCAATAGGTACAGATAACAAAATAAAGTCACTTACTTCTACCATCACTGAGTTTTATGATGAGCATGCTCCTTTTCGTACTCCCTATCCAATTTTCCACGACGATTTCCACATAGACTCTTGAGGTGGCTTTCATCTCTACAAATAGAAATCACGCATAGATCAATGGTGAGACGTAGAAAGTCATTGAGGAACTTGATTAACTTTGGACTCGTTGCAAACATACCGATCGTGCGACGGGTAAATTGCGGCTAACAACGGCTTTGGAATATTAGTTCGAAATAATCCGGGCATCAGATCTATGGAATGAACTGCCTATAGATCCACGTAGTCGCAATCCCTCGTCAATGGATGGATTGGCAACCACTTATTGTAATAAGTTGTCACCAACTTATTCATAAGTGACGTGGCCATACATATCTCTCCCAGCTTCTTTTTCACTTATTCATAAGTGGCACATCACTTATTCGTAAGTGATGCCATTAGTCGCTTCTGCAATAAGTGGACTTCTCACTTATCCGTTTTTAGAGAGAATACGAACGACCTTATTTTAAGAGAAATCTACGTGCTTCGAAAGCATTTCAATGATCAAACTATTGCTCTATAAAATGCACCACGCATTCGCTCGGTCGGACCGTTTATATCTTGAGTTTGCCATACTGTCGACTCCTGTATACGTAGGCGAATATAACTTCATATGAATTCACTCTTCGATGAATATTTTGTCCTTCGTCAATCGTATCATGAATCAAAATTCGCTAATTCGCTTTTACGAAATTTTTTGGCCTATATGTATTTCACCCTCTTTCATTGTGTCGTGGAGATCATTCATTTACATCATATCTAAACTTTCTTTTTTGCTATAGATATTTTTCGATTGGAATGTTCTGGTATTCATCTTGATGTGTTTTCTATATTATGTGGTACCATTGTATATAGCCGCAACTGAACCGAGAATCCATAGACGAAATAAATGTATCTATAGATCTATCTGCTACTGATCACGCTCCCATAAACTAGAGCGCGAATGCGGTGCACCCTCATTTATCTCCTCACTCTGGCAGTGGCTTATCTATTTTTACAATTGTTCCATTTCATTATAGCATCAGAGATTAGTTATTCTAATCTTGTGCCTTCTTCTCTGTTCCCCTCGTAAACCTGTGCGATTGCTTCTATAGTTTAAATCGGCATTGAGGGGCTACATGCTCCGATAATAAGATATTTCCCAAATAAAAAATACAGACTTTGTCAAAATGTGAGTCACATAACGTCATTGTCCTGATGTTGAGGAACCAATGACAATTGCAGTGGTTCCGATACGTCGGTCGATTACATATGCATCTCGGTTGAATCCAAATAGTTATTGCTTCTGAATAGGGAATCATCCCACCTATATCGAACCACGATATTATTTTCACGACGCTGAATTTGGTTCTTGTCCCTTCGCCTCGCGAAGATCGCGATGAGTCGCTCATTCAAACAGTTTGATGTTTCCAAATTTCAAGACAACTCGCTCTAGTTTTTTATTTTGATCGGAATGGTTTTACATGACTCTTTTGATTGATGATGACGCGGGCTTCCATTCTATCCATTAGGCGCTTGCGTACTCGCGTTAAGACTACATCTTGCTCTCCGCTGCGCTGTTCCCACTCTCAAATACCTCGCGCGTAGAAGCGATCGTAAAGAGGGGTGATCGGGATTGTACAATTAGCCCCACGTAGATCGAGCGCGTTGCCGATAATGGCTCGATAATAATGCAAAGAACAGCCGGAATCGAGGCTCGTTCGATTATGCGCAACAGCTGCTCTCGCGAGTCGGGACCCGGTGCGGGAGCTCTGTGCGCCAAGTGTAATCGCTCGGCTGAGCAGTGGTTTTGCGCGCTCAGTGTGTGCGCATTACGCCGCGGCACTGCAGATACGGCTGAAATAGGCGTAGGCAGCCACACGCGCTGCGAGCGAGTATCGGATGGGCGGCCACCCCGTACCACGGGCGATCGTCGCAAAAAAACCGAGCGGCCGGGCGCGGCGCGAACGATCGAAACCGCGAATCGGGAAAACAGAGCAGCGAAGATCGGCGGCTCGCTGCCCGTCGAGTCTGTATTCAAGCGATCCGAGACCACTTTTTCCGTCCCTCGAGACCCCGGCGCGGCTGTATTCTCCTCGCAGACCCGAACTCGGCTCGGAGACTCCGTCGCAAACGGCCCGACCCAATTGAAAACGGGGAGCGCGGGCGGTGTAGCCTCCTCTGTCGCTGGCGCTCGCGACGGAGTGTCCGAGCCGTCCTTCCGGAGAGGGCACGAGTTGGCCGCGCGGGTAAGTGGCGGCCGGTCGGGCGCGGGCACGCGGTCGCGACCGCTCGCTCCGGACGCCGGGGGCGGACGGGCGAAAGATGGCGAGGGTGGCGGCTGGACATTGTTGTCGGAGCCCGGGGGGCCGAGCCGAGGAGCGAGCGCGGCCGGGTCCGCCCTGCCGCCACCGACACTTTGAATTATTATGTGCGCGCGGAGCGTATCGCCGGCTTATTTCGAGCGCCCAGCGCATTTATCTGCAGCCGGGCTCTCTCGCTCGGCATTGTGCTTCCCTTCGGCCCGAGCCATCGCCGCAGCCATCGCTTCGCTGCCCCGAGCGGGCGCGGCGGAGAAGCACGACGTTGCGCCCGACGCCCTCGTCCGAAACGGCCCGGCAATGGCGCCGCGTGCCCAGCGTGGAGCGACGCCGCTGCCTGCTTCCTCCCTGTCGTGCCGCGGGAACCCTCGCCGAATCGTCAATGCCCACTCTCAAGAGTCCAAACCTCTGTGGCAATTCCACGGAAGAATTTTCAAAATGCCACGTCAAATTTTTTCCACGAGGTATTCCACGTAGAAATTCGCGTGGCACTTTTGGAATCTTACCGGTGAATTTCCACGAGAATTTCCACGTGGACTCTTGAAGTCGGGCAATAGCGATACGCGGGGCAGGAACGAAGCCCGCTCGGGGAGGCGCGAAGAAATCGAGACGCGGAGCGAGCGCAAAAAAACTAGTCGAATTTGAAGCGAAATATTGCAACGCTTCGGAGTGACCGCGCGCCTCCAGTCCGGCCAATTGATCAAACGGTGGGAAAAATTGGACGAGGAAGCCTATTGACAGTCGAAACACGATATAAAAAATGAATGAAATTCAATACGTGCACGCGAGCCCGAGCCACCGGCCGCTCTCGCGCCGCGAGTGGAGCGAGCCGAGCCGAGCGCGAGCGCGCGAGCTTAATAAGCAAAAATTTATCGGTCCTGTCGCTTGCCGCATCCGCGGCTACATCCGCAACCGACTAATTTGATTGAGGTCGTCTAATGAACTTTCGCATAACCAATGCAATTACGCGCAAAGAGAGAAAAATATTGTAACGAAATCGATCTTGCTGTCCACGATTCGTTGTATCGCACACGCGTCGCTTGTAACGGACATCTAACCGACTTTTTCCATGCGCATTGTAAATCTACTCTACTTCAAAGAGATTGCCGTTTCAGATGGCCCAAATTTCTTTGACCGATCTTCTAAATCAACGAAGCTAAGTGTAGTTATTACATTGATTTTAACACTCACTCGTCATCCATTCCACGAGAGCAGGCATTTTCTCGATGCTTGCGGAGTCATTCTCAATTGAATTATTCATCAGTACATCGCACAAGTTATATATTTTAGGAATGAAAAAGTTTGTGCCTACTTCCGTTGCTCTGGATTCAAAGTAATGTACGAGATTCCCACATCACGACGATAAAACTGATTGCAATTTCGATGACGCACGAAATCTAGATCTGACAAGATTATACGTCGATTTGCGAATTACCGCTCCCAACCTGTGCTCTCTAAAGATCGACTGCATTCTGAAAGGCTATCTTTCGCCGTCCAAGTCCCACAAGCTGGTTGTTTCGGGCTTCTTCTATTTTTTTTATATTGACAAATTATCTCCCAACCGTGCTGAAGACTTCACAGGATGTCATCCACGCCGATGATACGCAAATTTTAAGGCATTGCCTTCGTAACAACTTCTATCTGTTGTTGAGCTCTTGAATCTTGATGCATCTTCCCAAACTTCAAATGGCGGCTGCTGCACTCATGACTTTTTGAAAACTGGCAATGAGCGCCTATAAGTTTTCAAATGCATCTGGTCCATGGAATATTTCACATTTATATTACCCATTGACATTGCATCAAATAATTCAGAGTCTGACAAAGTTCTACTTCGCGAGACTTCAATAAATCGATTTGATTCGAATCGAGACATGGTCGAACACATGAAGAATCCTTTGACCTTATTAAAAATGATCTGCCAGTCAACCAGCCGATCGAAAGTATTACTCGTAAGTTTAACTTTCATACTTATTTTTTTTCATTATAATTTAGCACCGTCTACCACGGTTTTCTCATCAAATTTTTTATCAGAAGTTGAATAAATTTCTTAGAAGGTGATGTACTCGAGTTCAGTGGACGCGTAATTGTATTTCATAACAATTGCATATCCTCTGGTACTGCCCGACACCGATCGATCCCATTTGGATGGTCTTGATCTGAAGGTTCGTTGGAGTGATGTTAGGTCTTTCACTTACCCAATCGTTGCATTTTGAAGCTACGGGAAGCGGTCGGTGCCCGGAAGTTTTTAGAATGTAGCGGCTCGAGTTTACGGCAGGCAGCCGATCCGCCGGCGGAGCATAAGCAGCAAGCGCAAAGCCGTATAAACTCTTGAAAAACAATCGCCACGCCGGCGCATCGGTAATTGCTCGCGCGTGTGATAATTAAAAGTTTCGACTTTGAGGATGGCGGCGCGGAAAAAGAGCAGCGCGAGCTCGGCTGCGCGCGTCAAAGGCGAAAGTCGGAGTTGGGAAAACTGCTCGGACCGCGATGGAAATTTTGCATCGGCACCAATCAATTCGAGCGCTGCTTGCAGAGAGAACGGCGCCCAGACTCGGGCAACTAGTTATAATAAGCGCAGCTGCACAGAGCGAGCGAGTCATTACAAAGTTTGGCGCCCATTAATTTTCAATAAATTCGTTTGCCGAGGCGAGCCGGGCTCGAGCAACAACTCCATTGCGCGCCCGAGTCGCGAGAGTTTTCTTGGCTCCGATCGCGAGTTCAACGACTCCGCGGCCACGGAAAATGCCCGTAAGCGCCGAGCCACGCAGCGAGGGTGGCGAAAGATGACAAAGTATCGCAACCCAGCTGCTCTGAATCTACGAACGGTAATCGATACTCCAACGAAGACTCTGATGAGCGTTTCATCGGTAGAAAATGAGGGAAGAAAAGGAGTGGGCAGCGAATCGCTCGATGGCGATTCGATGAGGGCTAATGAGCTTTTTTGAGCAGCGCCGCACTTTCAGCGTTCCCTTTGCCTCTCTTCTTTCCACTTTAGGAGTGAGTAGCTCCTCGCAAAAAGGGGCTGCTCTCCTGCCCAAATCGACTCTGTAGAAAATTCGTTTGCCATCGATCGAAGCACGGCACGTCTCGAGGAATTTCTTCGTGAAGCGTCGAAAGTTGCCTAATGAAAAAGGCATCGGCGCAGGCGGAGAGCAAAGTCTCTTTGTCTGTTTGGGAGCTTTTGGAAGGTGTTTGGACCATTTGTGCGCGCTGCTGCTCAAATTCTAGCTGCGCAGCAGAGGCGCAAGCATTGTTCGGGCGCGCGAGCCCGGGCTCGCGCTTTTAATTAAAATTTAATGTAGTGCTTAATTAAAGCTCCATTCGGGGTGGGGGCCCACGGGCTCCTCGCGCACATAGTTTCATGAATATTTTCGGAGCTCTGAAAGCCTTCGAGTGCCCCGGCG
The DNA here is from genome assembly GCA_030522705.1 of Eretmocerus eremicus. Classification (NCBI taxonomy): domain Eukaryota; kingdom Metazoa; phylum Arthropoda; class Insecta; order Hymenoptera; family Aphelinidae; genus Eretmocerus; species Eretmocerus eremicus. The sequence goes on from JAPYYZ010000813.1 coordinate 6,305, forward strand.
AGGACGCGTCTATGAAAATCGCGCCCGCGGCTGCCTGCGCCGCTGCTGCACAAAAGCTCAAGCTCGCGCGTGCAACCGGCTTATGCACGCGCCTTTTTTCCCGCGCCCGGCCGCTTCTGCGAGCATACCACGCCACCCCCGCGAAATGTTTCCGGGGAAAAGGCTGAACAATTCGGAGCCTCGTTCGCCACCCACGCCCTTCCGCGCCAGCCCTTCTCTCCTCGTTTCTTTCGCCGACGCTGCCCTTGGCGCAAGCGCACTTTGCGTCTGAAGCCGCGAAAGAGCATCGGATTCGGGTCGCAGCCATCGCAGCTCGCCGCTGTCCATCTTGAAGGCTCGCGAAGGCAAATGCCTCGCTTCTGCGTGGAGATTAACCGACTCGCGACTCTTGCATCGAATTGCAAATTAGAACTCCGAGAGCGAGATCTTTCTCCTAATAATCAGAATCGATGACCACACGAAGCAATCTAACCACTTATAACCTTCTCAATTGCAACTCCGGCCCTACAATACTGAAACATGGATCGATTCTCTCCTCGTGCAACGTAAAGCGTCCAAAATGAAGAAAAATATTTCAATGTTCTATGAGATACGTTCCAGAAATCTATCGACTCCCGCAATCACTACGTCGCTCCTTGAGCACTATACTGAGCGTAGTCTCTGCGAGGTTTTTAGATTTATCGAAAGGGATGGCTCGTTTAAAATATTCGCTATCACTGAGGAATTGCTTTTACAAATGGATGGACGGAAAAGACGAACCATCGATGATTTCTCCAAAATTTTCTTGACATTTTATAAATGCAAAATTTTGATCGCACCGAAGGTTTCAATCCAATTTACTTCAAAATTTAGGAGGTAAGTGGGTAAGTATGTCCTCAAGTTTTCGCAAAAACGAGCCTCAATAGCGCGTTGATTTCATTCGTATGTATTTCAACTCTGTCTTTCAATTCATTCAAACAGATTATTACGAAGCGTGCCGGGAGTGCAATGATCCGAAATTCGCTGTACACATGTCCGCTTCATTAAATCGTTACACATAATTGACTGTTCACATTTATCGCCGGAAAGAACAAATAAGCGCGTATGATGGCACGCTTATTCGTCATTTGCGGGCTCAACAGGTACGCGAGTGGATTTATTCAATAATGCTGTTCGATACATTTCCGCGCACGTCACCTATATAATCGGGAAAATGCATGAAAGGGCTTTGATGAAATAAAAATTCCGTTAATCGATTCATTTTCACTGCCGATAGAATGTAATTCACAGTAGCACTCGGAAAATCTCTGGCCGATAAATCACTGGTGTATCCGCGCCGTGGCGCGCTTTGCCGGCCTCTCTTTCCGTGTGCCTCTGGCGCGTGTGTACGAGCATCAATTGAGGTAAAAGTGAAAATATGAAAAAATGCAACACGAAGAATAAGCATTGATTGGCCGGGATGTATGCTCTTGATTTAACGTTTGCCGCTCTCCGTCTCTCTTTCTCTCTCGCCCACACACACGCGTCCACGCTCGCGCACACATGCGCCGCCGGATAAGCTTCCGGCGCGAAAGCTCGCTCCCATTCAAGCCACGGTCGAGAACGAGAGTGAATCATACATTCGATGCCGAAGCTTGGCCGGGAAAAAACGAACGCGCGCCGCTGTATTGTTTTCGCTGCTGGTGTGCCCGCGTGCACGTATACCGGGCCGCTGCTACGCTACACCGATGCTCTTTCGCGGGCCACGCTAAAAATGTTCCGGAATGAAAAAAAAAGACAGCTCGACAAATTGCTACGCTGTCCTTCATTCACACGCGGTCACTCACTCGGAATCGATGTCACTGTTGCGCGCAAAAATAATCAACGCCTCGTGCCGCGGCGCCAAAGCTCTGCTCCGCTGGCGCGCGTTCCGTTCCAACGCTCGCCCGTCTCGCTCTCCAGCTCCTCTTGAGCACTGTTCCATTATCGAGATCATCTATTCTTCACTGGAACGCTTAATCGCCAGAGCTGCTTGCCACTTTCAAGATGCTCGTTTGGGCTGCGCTCGCTTTGAGCACCGGAAATTCAGGGGCACGTGGACTCGATCGGTCAAAGAGGATATCGCGAGGATAAACTGCTCCGAATGACTTTGAGTATCCTTGAGGTGGAAATCGAGTGCTCGTTCCAGGCTATAATTATTTCGCCGAGGCTGGGCGATGCCGATGCGCAAACTGACCCGCTGACTCGATCGCGTGGATTTCACTTTCAGCGGCACGATTTAAACTCGTCATTTCGAGCGAATTATTGTTAATTTACGTTTGCATCCGAGTTCATTGGCAATTCGCTTGTTCAACTGTTGCTTCAATCGATATTGTAAATTCCGAGTGGATAATGGCCGCTGCGGTGCAGCGCTCGCGCGCGACCACCAGGAGCTCGCGGCGCAAATTATTTCATCGAAATTGCTTTCCCGCGGACCTGCCAAGTTCATTAATATCCATAAAACCCGTCGGAATTTCGCGCGCCGCTCGAAAATAATTGCGAAGTAATGCACATTGACACCAAGGTCGCGGCGCGAATTGCGCTCGATAACTCGGCCGAGCGATGTAATTTGAATGGGACGCCTCTCGTGGCGCCGATTTCGCGTAGCACGAGGGCAAAAAATAAGAGCACGGGCGATTACCGAAAATAAAATCAGCGCGGCGCAGATAGCAGAGCTCAATGGCGATTCGGAGGTATGCCGCACGGGCGACCCTCGGAAGCTCATCAATCGGAGCGATCGGAGTCGGGGGCGCGAGCGAGGGGGATAATATCGACACGTGTTGCGCGCGCGAGCCTCGCGACGGGCCAGAGGCCGGGGCGTCCTCCTACGCCGCAGAGCCGCTCGCAGCCACACGCGCGCACAGTATGCTCGGAGGTATGCGCCGCGTCCACCAAACTGTCCCGCGAACCGTCGCGAAATCGCCGAGCTGCACTTGCACCCGAGCGAACTGCACGGCGCGCGCACCGCTGCCGAGCGACGTTTCGAGCCGACTGGCGGCCCAGCGGGCCCACTTGCCGCCGCGGACGCGCACTTGTCCTCTGCACGGCTCCTCCAAAACCAGTTCGGCTCGCGTGCATAGCTGGTCCGAGTCGCTGTGCGCCGAGCTGCAGGTTCAAAGGGCGCTCAGATGGGCCCATCGCGCCGTCGCTGCCGCGCCTGTCTCTTTGTGTCTGCGCGGCCCGCGAGCTGGCCCGGGCCCATTTGCATTCAGCGAGCTCGGGCGCTTCGTGCATGTGCTGGGAGCGCGAGTCGCTCGACGGGGTGACCCACAAACGCGGACCGGCCGAGCTCCTTCGAGCCATCGGCCGGCCGCTACTGTCTTGCAGGCTCGTTGTGTTTTGCAAGCTGCACCTTGGCAACGCCTATCTTCCCGCGCCACTTCAGAATCCGATATCTGCCACCTGTGCTCGTTCTCCGTGGATAGCCAAACACCAGGCTAGGCTCTGCCTCATTGTGACAGAGTCTCGAGTCACTTTTCTCTCTTCCTTCCCTCATCTCTTCGTATTGCTAACAACGCCTTGCGTTACCTTACTGAGATGGCTGATTGTTCTACCCACCACGCAAATAAAAAGCATCTTCCGTGCTTCCAGCATTCGTACCTTTGACTTCTCCATTCAAATTTATAGTTCCATGTCTCATCTCTGCATACATACCGAGGAACGATCTCATCTGATTTTGTGTTCCTCTTCAAATAATTGAATAATCTGGCTTGTAACTTTATATTTCATTCACTCCATCAGGTACAATTTTTGGAGATCGACCTCGTTGACGAAGAATCAGAGTCGATCTGAGGCCTTACTGAATACACCAATTCACATTTTCATTTACTGATTTGAAATCATGGAACCTCATGAGGATGAATGAAGTATGGGAGTATGGAACATGTTGGTTCCACTGTACAGCTTCCATTGCACATTCCTACCACTTTTGGATAATTATTTCATGGTTCGACTCACTGAGGGATGAGAGGAATGTGAATATCCAAAAGATTGGATCAGGGGTCTGACATTCTTTGGCATGTCCCAATTTCAGCTCTGCGCATGCGCATCATGGGACTTGAGACAAAAAGCAGCTTTGTACTAATTTACATATAGATAAAGTGTCCCAGATCAGAATCGATCATTTTTATAGGTGTCCAATGATGACATTCACTTCAATCATGATGTGCAATTCATTGAGAGTGATTTTGGTCATGACAGCAGTCGTCGAACAGAGACGTGAGTTCTGCGAAGAGGCGATCCATTTTCATGTTTCTCTGGAGAATTGCGTGGTGCTTCAACCACATTTTGACTATTCCTAAAAATGCATATAGTAATTGATCCGTACATCTTGGAGATTTCCCTCTTGAGCATACTTTGTATACTGCTTTAATTAAGTCAATCATCTCAAATTAGTAAACGCCAGCAGGATCCGTGACATTTGTCAGCGTGTGACACAAATGATTGTGGCATGTAGATTCCAGAATTGGCGTCATAAATTTCAGATGAGTCTCATCATGACGAGCAGATAATCTTACAGGATTTAGAAATTTGATTCTTTGTCTATTTTTTCAGGTTCTGACAAGTAAGCTGCAGGTTAAGAAGGCATTATAGAAGTTCGAAACGTCAAGATCAGATTCTTTGGTTCCCATCATAAGGATGAATCATGATCCAGTTCATAAAATGGATGACTCTCAAGTGGCATGAGTGTGCTGTGCTATTGTCGGAATGCAATAGCGAAAGCTGTAAAAGGATATCGACAGAATATTCTCGAGATTAGAAAAAAATCTTCCAGTTTTCATTCCTGGATATTTGGGAGTATGATGCCTCATCCATATTCTGTTGGACAAGTGCAGAATCAGCTTGGAACAAAAGAAGGCCTACCCGTAACGAGTTCATTGGTGTATAAGTTATATGAGTAATTGTCTGCGAATTTTTCTATTAACTATCGACTAGCCACCCACTTCACAGCCTTGGTGTCATCGTACTAACAAGTAATACGTATTTTATTCATTTGAGAAGTTCTCTGAAATGTGAGAAGCAAGAAAGACTCGAATATCGGATCATTCTATCCCATGCATGGGATGATGTGAGGTGTATCAGGTATATGACGGTTATTCAATCAGATGTATATCCAACCACTTTGGTGCTGTGGACTCAACATCATGGCCCAAGATCAGTGAGTCATCTTTTCAATGTCCTGGGATTTGTGTGACAGTAGTTGGAAGTTGGAAAATGTTTTCTTGGCCCATGCTAGGACCCGTTGGGAGATGATGAAGCACGTATACGCGCTTCATCACTTGTACCGAGGGAAAAGATCCCAAAATTTCATGAAAATTCATGACCTGCGACCCTCGGGTGCTCCTTGTTAGATCAAAAAATGAATGTCACCCCAAGTTTCCAGGCGGTACTTTTCAGATAGAACAGTTTTGTGAAATCTAGAAAGAGAAGTTGGGAAATACTGCGAACAAGCAATTGAGTCATTTTACTTCGATCCGCTTTAGTAGAGGAAATTATCAGCGAAGTTGGTAACAATATTTTTCATCTTTTTGTGTGGAGAATTGATGCGGCGAAATCGTGAGAGATGAAAAAAGAGTTAGAGAAATTAATCATTCGAAAATAGTCTGAGAATAGTAAACGTGCAGGACTTATAAAGCTCGATGCATGAGGTTTTTTCTCACATTGAAAATCGACATAAAAAAAACTTTTTCACATCGATTTGCGCACAGAAGTATGAAAAACGCATCCATCAAAGTTTGCAGATACTCGAAATGCATTGAGGTTCTGCATGCGTTCATCAGTGGATAAATAACACGAACGAAGATCAGAACGGACAACGGATTGAGGATTGAGCTAGGGAACCAAAGGAAGGTCCCGAATGTATATTTTTCTAGCCTTAGCGTCAAAATTGGAAAAATTTCCTTACATTCTGTTCACGAGCTTTTGCAAAGACCTACTGACGCAGATCCCTACGCAAAGAACGCCACATAGCCTCGTTTATTCTCGCTATATTTTTCAATTACCAATCGGTGACGAGGAACCTGTCCGTCCTTCGCACACCTACATTGACACGAGGGCTTTCACTCTGCCGGTACCCGAGGGCGTTTCTACTCACTCTGTCACTGCCTGCTCTCCTAAATAGGCGAGGTGATCGCAAATCTCTCTCAACTCGATTATCCTATCAATTGAGAGTGTTTTCTTCAAGAACATGAAATTCTCTGTCGGCAATCTGAAATCCAGATAGACATCGAGTAGCCCAACTCGTCGTCCACAATGGGATGAGCGCATCGATTGCCGTCGGAGCGCGTGCAGTTGTGCTCAATACGATACAAAGGAAGGAGAATTCGCGCCGAGTGCGCGCACTTGTCGCAACATCGGCTCGGGCCCGGCCAAATGGCAGCGGCGGAGCTGCAGCGGCTCAGCCGAAAGTACGAATCGGAGAGAGCCCGGTGCCGAGCCGGAGTCGGCGAGAGAACATGGCGCCGCTGCACGGGGGAGGCGCTCCCCGCGCGCCACCTCGCCCAGCCTCGCCCGCGGGCACCCGCGCTATCCGCTATCCCGTCCGGCCCCACCACGCAGCCGCGCAAAAGGCCGCCGCTGCAGCCCGCAGCAGCTCTGCTCCGCCAAGCCGACCGAGACGGCCAAACGAGCAGAGAAAGAGAGAGAGAGAGAGAGAGAGAGAGAGACGAGCGCAATGGCGCCGCGCCCTGCGCCCCCGATACACCAACACCCTTTCGCGCTCTCGAGCCTCCATCGACGCGCAAAGCTCTCCCCCACGCGCCCAAATCCTCCTCCTTGGCCCCTGCTCCGCAATGAATGTTCTCGGTGTTCTTTCCCCCCTCCAGCCGACCCAGTCCCTCCGCTTGCGACTTTCAATTTTGCACGAGCCGCGGCCGGTCCTTTCCATATTCGGCACTGCAATTTTTGCGAGCGCGCTATTTCGAGTGCACTGACTTCCTTTCATTGCTACGGCCCTTTCAAAAATGCTGCTCAAATTTTTCAATCGGGTCGAGTCTGACGGTGTAAAGTTTGATGATTATGCAGTTTCGGATGGACTGGAGATGAGTGCAGGCAAAACAGAAGCGATCCGCGCTTTGGCTCTCGTAGCGTACTCAAACGGCTCCGTGATAAGCCCCCCACCCACCCTATTATCACGATTGACCAAACTATCGACTGTAGTGATTCAATGATGATGTTGGGCGATACGCAGGATAGCACACATTCGATGCAAGACCAATGTTGCGTCACGGAATGCATTGACGGGAATTCAAGTTCGCCATTCTGGAGGACTTCTCATCGCATGAGTGAGACTCATTCGTTCTCTCCACTTAAGTTTCAATGATCTCCGGCCCTTGATCCGATGTTTCTGGGCTCAGAGAATCACATGAGATTCATTGTGAATGCGAAAGTTTGATTTTTATTCGATATTTCACGTAAAATGGGTGATTTTACGGTGTCTCAATCATTTCAATGACAAAACACATAGCAAAAATCGAGTCAACACAAAATGTTGGGTTGAAAATGACTTCTGTTCAGCATTTGGAGCCTCTTTTGAGTCGCCAAGAATTATTTGAGCGTTATAAAGGGCATCCCGTGATATTCAAGTGGGAAAAGCACGATGGTTTAATGACAGACTTCGGATTCTGTCAAGATGGAAACTTTATTTATTAGTAATTCGAAGGATATCTGTACCGTGGTGTTTTGGATTTATTATGATTGGAAAAGTTACGGCCATCCTACTAGACGTATCTTCCGTGTGTGTGGTGGCCAAACCGGTGACAAGGAGTCCTGCGAAGGTGATCATGCATTAAGCACACATGAGTGTTTGATCCACATCACACTCGATAAAGTTGTGGACTCGTACACGGATAGAATTTTCTGTGAAAAATTACTGTCATTTTGACGGTAATGGAAGGGCAGAAAACTTTAATGGGAATTTTTACGGCTGGCAACGGTAAAATCTATGCCCACGTGATAAGAAATGTTATTGTTGGGAAACAGTAATTTTTCCGTCGATTGGTACGTTAATTTCATAATTATATGGCAGTTGTCTCTGCTATCAATATAACCTTATTCGACGCTTTATTATGAGTACAAATTAAAGTTAGACAATTCTAAAGTTACAGGAGTTTGTTCAAAGGGGATTGAATACATTTTGTTGTATTACTCGGCGGTGCTGCCTGTTTCCAAAAATGTGCCGAACAATCTCTCAATGGGCCCTGAAAAAAGCACTAAAATACAAGCACTACTGAGCCCATGCGTTTACGAGTGTGAGTGTGGGGTGCGGCCGTTGGAAATATCAATGAATAAAAATTAGATATATTCCATATCACACCACTGATTGAGTCATGTGCTAGACATCTTGTCACTTCTTCAATTTCTTTGCATAAGTTTCCTCTAATTCAGAGATCGAAGTGACAAATCATTTTCTGTGTAACTTTCAGCTCAGCGTCTTCTCTCGAATATTTTGCTCGAGCACAACCTTCTTCGAATGTGGAAAGAATTTGCAGATGAGCTAGTGCCATTTCCAAGTTTACTAAACACAATTTTCTAGCCATTGCCAGAATCATGATACTATAATTCGCTATCGTATCCACTGAGGTTCCTTTGAATTTTTACGAATCGAATCAGAGTCTCAATCAACCTCCAACAACGTTTGCATGTGTAAATACTAAAGGATTTCGACATGTATAAAAGAACTGAACCTGTTGTGAATTCACTTTCACCATCAATAATCGTTACCGTTCGTATTTACTCCCCGTATTCCGACCGCAGCAGTCGATTGGCAGTATAATCAAGTGGATATTTTCAAATCTAACGATTGGAAATCCAGAGTGATTCAGTTGAATTGCATGAATTTGTCCCAACAATTATTTTCATATCATATGCGTATAATGTTATTGGAATCGAGGGTTTAATTGGTAACCTAATTGGAGAATGTTTCCCTTGCCACCTCAATGAGCAGATATCGACTATAATATGCCATCAAATCAACATCAATGTCATAATTAAAATTATACAAGAGGTCCTATTTGGAAAATTACTTCATACATTGATACTATTTCGAATGGAGGATCGTGTATTCCTCTGCAAAACCAAAAATTCTTCGAAAAGTCTACATTTATATTCTGACTTCCGGATTATACAACTCCTAACTACACAAGACTTACATTATGCAAGTTGCATCCTCTACAAATTGTATATCGGCATGTAGACGTATATCCTACCGGAAAATGAGGTTTTGCTAATTCAATGGCTCTGCGACATTTACAAACCTCTCGATGCACAAGCAAGTGATAGAGAGTATGAGAGATGTTGATGGAGATGGGATGTATGTCCGATTTCAGAAATTTTGGATGAAATGACGATGTATGGGTGTCTCAGACTAACTTTTTATTGGCTTCACGCCGTCAAAGGCTGTTGAAACGTCGGCGTGAAGCCAATAAAAAGTCAGTCCGAGACACCCATATATTGTCGTTTTATCCAAAATGTATGAAAAATGATTTACCAATTTTTTCCACCACTTATGCAGCTTTCCGTTGAAATCGCAGTATTTCGGACAGCTATGGGGATGAAAAATGATTACTCTTACGTGAGATATAATTGTTAGGATTAATCAGTTGACTTCAAAAGTACAAGATTGAACAATCTTTGAGCAATCGAACCCTCTGATCGCGAAAATGTGTACTTTCTATCTAGGAAATACGAAGATGTGATCCGGGGTTCCCATAGAGCAAACCTCCCGAGGTGGGATTGATTGGAATCCATCATTCTCGCAGATGATCCAACCTAAAGAAATGTAAGGGAACATTGCATTTCCGTCACGAATCCTTGCTCATGATCAACTCAGAGTACAATCGAAGTCGAGAAAATGGATGCGCGACTCTTGAGCACTCAAAACTCTACACACCAGTCATAAGATTTTCTTGAGGTCGCCTTCCCTAGATCGGAGTTTTTTTACTTGCTGCTGCTCGAAAAAATTACCGATACTTGCTTGCTTTTTAGGAGCCCATGTTTAATTCATGCAAGAGTTTGTATTCGAGCACTGTTATGGCTAAAGTTCATGAGCTTCATGGTCATTGATTGGTCGTTGGAAGGTTCAAGTAATTTATTTAGGCTTGTACCAAGCAAAAATCGATAGATCGGGTCGGAGTTCGAACGAGCCAAATCGTAATCTTTGCAGTAATTGCGATACGCATTTGGAGTGTGCATGGGTGCGCTCGAAAAAGCGAAAGCCGGATGGGAACGAGGCGAGGCACGTATAAACTGATCAATGCCACGTTTGGATTAATTTCTCGCTGCGCCGCGAGCATAGCGGCGAATCCGAGCCGGGGAGTTTGAGGCTTGGCTTTGACCCATTGACGCGGGCGATTTGGCATGAGAGCTGCTGCGGGCGAGAAAGGAGTTGGCTTTTTTCGCGTAGGACGCGCATGTGGCCTACAAAAATACAGATTTCCAATAACCGATAACTCACAGAGAGCGAGAGAGCCCCGACGAGCGGCGCGCGGATAGGACACGCAGAAACAATACGGGCCCGCGCGCACCAGAGCCAGAGACACTCTCTCGTCGTTTTTGCTTGAAGCATCCCTTTGCGCGCCTCTTCGCGTGGCTCCCGGCTCGCGGATCTGGCGCATTTCTTTTGGCTGTATCTATCTATTTCTAGTGGTGGCTGAGCGGCGCGTCACCTATCCATCGTGTTTGTCGCGCTCTTTCTCTCTCTCCCTCCCTGTATCCTATCTTGTCCTCTTCTCCTCCATTATATGCCGCCCAGTGTCTCCCTCTCTCTAACTCTTTTTATACCCGCTTCCTCCTTTCTTTTTATCGCAACGATGAATGCGTGGTGCAGCAACCACATGTTTAAGGCCAGCCAGTCCTCTCTCCTCGCTCAAACAAAACACTGGCCGAGCTCCATCTGCTCGTTCTCCCTCCCTCCCTCTCGCACTCTTCCGCTGAATGGATGCGCTCAAATCGATTCTTCGCTGTGGCTACACATACACGGCACGGAACGGAGCAACTACGTCGACACCACTTGCTTGTGCAACCAGCCGACCTGCTGTTTTGAGTCCTCTTTCTCCCCCCCCCTCCCGCCCCCTGTTTTTGGACTTGATCCAATCAGATTTTGGAAAACTAGGTATCCTTGCGTCAATTAATACTTCATCATCTTCCTTGCCCATCATTGTTCTTTCGTAATGCTCTAATTTAATGACTAGTTCTTCCATTTTTTGACCACGTGTGTCCAGCCCTCCATGACCTCACAGGTGAAGAAAGAATTGGCTACAGCGTGTCCCAAATGCCGGCACCTGACTTTGTGCTCTGTAACATCCCCGAGCTAGATCATATTACTCTCTATCTAATCAGACATAGAAATGGGATAGAGTTATATGATATGAGTCTGCATCGATATGAGTCTTTCTACACGAGTGATTTGTTGACATCGGGATGGGACACAATCACTTTGAAAAAATCCATCCATATCAACGTCTCATGTCATTAGAATAACCCGTCACGACAAATTTTTTTGATCCCTTACGATTATTTACCATTCTCCTAAAGTCTTGTGACCATTCCTGAGTAGTTTCACACTCTGCTCTTCGTACGTGAGCTTACACTTCTCATGCTGAATCATTTCTTTTGGGCCTATTTATTGCTTTCTCTACGAGAAAGCATTGTGTTCGTATAGAGAATTTTGCACGAAATTTTTTTTCTTTCTCAATTTACACCCTTTTATGTTGCACCAATCTTGATAAAAACGATTCCATCTTCTTCTACTCTTCAAGCTCTATCCAATGATACCCCCATACTTTCCCCCCATCCCATACAACTACCCATATGAATTACTTTATAAGTCACTGCCCATTTGTCCGGATGTATGTTAGTATTTGTCCGGATGTATGTTAGTATGTTTATTGTCTTCCCTTTGGTACAAAATATCTCCCAAACGCATCGATCGATCTTTGCCAAAATTTGATGGATTGATCAACACCTCTTAGCAATGAGCCCAGTCTATTTTACGCTCCATTCATTGATTACTTTATTTTCTATATCAAGTTTTATAGCGAAATTTCAACATAGTTTTTACAGCATTGTGCGCCATTCTTGATACCTTCTTTCTCCTTCTTATAGGACTATCAAGAATCGATTCCCTCCTCATTTTCCACCATTCTCTATCAAATGGTTAAAACCGATTTTCGATTGAGGTCCTTTTTGAAATATTGCACTTTTTTCACCTTTTCTTTTCTCTTTCGCCGAAATTCCCAGAGAGGACCTCAATTCAAAGTCGGTATCAACCATTCGATAGAGAATGGTGAAAAATGAGGAGGGAATCTATTCCTGATAGTCCTATAAGAAGGATCATAACTAATAATGCAACAAACAAGGTGGTGAAATCAGTCGGATGTGGCATTTCGATGAAATCCAGTGACAGTGAAAAGAGAAAGCATTCTGCTAATATCTTTTAGCAGCGTATATACTTGACATAGTTTCGTGGATTGAGCGTACTCACATTCCCATGTGGCATCCTAAGCATTCAAGTGGATCAACTGAATCCCTCAATTCCGAACAGTAATCTGTCATCGTATTTCCCATTTTCATAGAATTTCATACTTATTAGTTGTACATCTTCTGTATCTATCTGATGCTCCATACAACTCATTGTTCTAGAGCGAATGAACCGCCGATTAACCGATCAATCAACCCACTCAACCGCACTCAACTCCTCCCCCCCCCTCTCTCGTTTAGACTCCCGTATATCGCTTTCCCTCTCCACACAACTGGTGCATCTCGTTCACACGACGGCTGATGAACCCTTGATTAGATTGACACGGATACACTGTCGGAGCAGAATAGGCCGGCTAAATTCACCACTTCCCTCTCTATCTCTGCCACTATCTCCCTCTCTATTCTCATCGTCATCCCACTTCCTCTCTTAATGGTCTCTTGAGAATTCCTTGGTATTGATGATTCTATGTATTCAAATCTCCGTCTGATGGGGACAAGCGTCATTTCATTGGAATGGGAAGTATAGCACATGATCTGCGGCCAGATGATATTAGTACATGAAGAGAACGTAACTTCATCTTCAAGGTGAAGAGCAGCCGTAAGGTTTATCGTTCTGCCGATTATTCATTAATTTACAGGAAATTTACAGGACACACCAATTTATAGGAAAATCCGTTGAACATAATAAGCGATTCTTGCAAACTAAAATCAGTATATGCTACAGTAATACAGAAGATGAAGGAGTATCAACAATACAGTAAGCCTTTCTGCCGTACGCAAGCTCACCATGCGCAAGTATAAATGGCCGAAAGTCCGCGTGCACAACCGGAACATCGATAATACAGGTATCTGCTGTGCTTCCATCAAGGTGCAGACGACGCGGTAGTTAGAGAACCAAAACAATCAGTCCACTTGGCGGACAATCCACTCTAAAAAATCATCTAGTCAAACAACGCAACAAATTTATCTAACAATAGTTGATACATGAAGAATAATAGTAGAAATATAACGACCCGTCCAAAGAGCCTAGATATTTTAAGATCGTTAGAAGAAACTTGGATCAAACTGTAAGCGATTTACCACAACAATAGCTCAGGGAATTCGTCATACCACATCAATTTTGATATGAATTGGAACCATTGGGACCAAACCTCACTCAACCTCTGATTTGAGATGCCGACATTGTGCCATGTATCTTACATGGGACTGATTTGAGATTCAGTCATATTGGATATCGTTGCCTGCTTGATAAACATAGAAGGATCATCCTCAATCATCAACATATGATCAGTAACATCAGCTATGTATTCCGTTGTAGATTGACGCAGTAGTTATGTAACGAAGGTGTAACATTTTGTGAGAGGTATGTAAGTATGATAGCTCGAAGTAATGTGTGGGTGACAAATATCATACATATACATGTATACAGTGTATATATATATAATTGCAAGCTTGATAAGGACGCCAAGAAGCGCCGAATCGTTGCCAAAATACGTCGTACATCTGACTCATTAAAACGATAGGAGATTTTTGTCCTAATACAACGAGGCATGAGTGAGCAAAATCATATCTTGCCGACTATCCAGTTTAGGCAAATGTGACACATCGAGCGGTGAGTACCACGCAGTCTTTTCAATCGCCCTTTGGATCCATAAGTTCCGTTTCTCGTACTGACGCAGCTGCGTAAGTACGCACGGGGGCTTGTGACTTTTACGCATTTCTGGCCCACAATTCGCTTTATCTCGTGGAATTCGAACCAGCAGATTCCGATCCAAAACCACTTAAACATGACTTCAGGCTGGATGGTGTTCTTCGCGCTTCCCCGGCCCAGCCACTGTAGTGTTGGGTCGAGTCGTGCTGCCAATTCTCTCTTCCTTTGTTTTCTTATGGTCCAAAATTTACCGCCAAAGTAAGAAGAACTGCTGACAGAAGACGTCTAACGTGGTTAGGTTAAGACGGCCTTAGGTTAACGGCGTCGCATGTTAGACGTCCTATCACTCATACATCGCGTAAGGTAGTGTCCCGCCTTATAGCAACAAACAAGAGCACGATGCGTTGTATGAACGCGGTAATCTTCGAAAATGAGGCGCAAGTAATGTTATCCGCCCCTGTCACGAAACCTATACCTCTATAGAGGAACAAAGATATCAATAAGTTTTGAAGGTAAAGGGATTATCCCGTGGTACGAAAGAGAGCTTATGGATCCTGCCGATGTGGTCAGAGATATTTTTACACCTAGAATTGTGAGGGTGAAGGGATTATTGTGAAACAAATTCGATAAATATTCGGATTCTAGAGAGACATTCATTCGAGGTTTTGAGTGTATTTATCATTTCCTTATATATTACTTACAAACTAGGAGCCACTTAGGTATACTGTATACAACTATATAATTGCATTCCGACTTTCCTCTTTGAATCCTCTTATGTATAAACCGAGCACAAATTTGAGCGTTTGCGAAGAATTTCGACAACTTTCAGCGTCCACCTAGCATTGTGTTTTTGTCTCTTTGAGCCACTCCTACGTCATCGGTATATCTTCTCAACAATTTTCAGAGGACATGAGGTGTAGCGTAGGAGGTCTCGCGATATAGACTTTCAAGAGGTTCAGAGAGCTCAAGGCACAACGTTGCAAAGCACAAATGGCGAAAATTAGTCAGAATTCTCATTAGATATTGATTCACTCACGGAGTCAAACTTAGTATTATTACATCCACGTTTTGGTTATGGAATAAACATTTTCCAAGTGATTACCATGCGTGGTCCGACAGTTGATGAGAGATTTTTCGTTCAAACACATCCATTCGAAACAATCGAGATCTTGAATATAATACGTTTGAAAATCCTTGCTGCAATGAACATCCTTCATGAGTTTGCAAATTATGATGAAATTATTTTTCTGGGAACATGAGATCATCTCTACGGTATAAAATTGCGGCCCTTGCTGTTCAAAATCAACAATCAATGAGCCCTCTTTTATCTGGAAACCTAGTCTATTCACCCGATCGCAAATTCTCGAATCCTCTCGGAATTCTTCAGGCAAAAGATTCTCAAAGGCCGCATAATTTTGAATTCTCAAAGAGTCAGCATTCTTTAATAGCCCATTGTTCACATTGTGAAGCCCTGTCTTACTAAAGAACAAGTAATTTAGGTGCAATTGATTCCTGATACAGATAGTTCGCGATAAATTGATGCAATTCCTTGAAACTTGCGATGAAATTTTGCACCGCGCGTGCATAGCTTCGAACTTCATGCAAGCGATCCGCCACAAAGGTCCGATCGCTTCCATAATTCCTGAATAATGAATTCAAAAAAGAGGTGTTTTGGCTTGGAGTGATTTTTTTCTAACTTATTCTACAGCTGCAAATAATCAAATATCGTTAGTTTTAGTGTTTCGTGCGCATTCTTGTGGATGACATTGCTTGTGGTTATGTCAACTATCTTTTTTAGGAGACATAATAAGATTCAGTATTCATCTCTTTTTGGTATGAGTTCTCCAATGAGTAATTGAATATGTCTAACGAGCGTCAACATTTCTGCTGCCGACATAATTACGTATCCATTTTCCAAATTTGACACACTCATCGGAGAAGGATGGTTGTCGCCATCGAAATAGAAGCTTCGTATCCTCTCATTCAAACTAGCTAGAGTGATGTATTTTTCTTTCAATGAAATGGGAGAGAATCAGAGCAATATCGTATCGGCAGATTCCTTCAAATAAATCATGCATTACATCTACTGCCAAGTTGAAAGTCAGATGTAATCCTCCCAGTCTATGAAAAACACAATAGCTAACTATGCCAGTCAGTTTGGGCACATTGAGTTTCAATTGTGAGCAATAATTCTGTATGTTCCGAAGGATTACTTGGTTCTCACTAAAAATATTGGATATTTCATTCCGATGGATTTGACAGAATAAAAATATTGGATATTTCATTCCGATGGATTTGACAGAACCTACAAGAATGATTTGCTCCAAATTCTTCATGAAACCCAAATGGAGAATGTAAGCCTAGGTTGTCTCCGACGATTAGAGTGAGAACGAAATGAATATTCAAATTCGCAGACTGAAATTCGTAGACTGGCTGATTTATGTGCTAGCAGGCGCTTCATTCTCAGGAGTGGCTGCTGGATGATGAGCATTCTCAAACTAATCGCCAATTTCATTCAGACCTTCACTTTCAAGCGAACACCTCATCACACTGGCCGATCCAAAATTGCCATCTACCTGATTGTTTGCCATTACGAGAGCTCACTAGAGACTGAAAAAAGTGGGACCCTTAGCCTCGTTCCGAAACCTCTGCCGCGCAAAGTTTGTAACTCACTGACACCAACTATACGCACACTCACACACATACATGTATTCCGAATAAGTCTCCCGCTTTCGCGTGCGGGTCAGCCGAGTTCGAAAACTGTTGAGTGAGGTCCGTAAATTTTCCAGAATCAATCGAGAAATTGTATGAATCCCCATCAGTAGTTCCGCGACCCATCTGTTTCGGTAAAATGTCCCGATTTACTCTGTATGAATCCCCATCAGTAGTTCCGCGACCCATCTGTTTCGGTAAAATGTCCCGATTTACTCTGCAGAAGTTGATGTTGGAATGAGTAAACTCAAAACCAGGAATAATTGCCGTTTAAACAACAAAATTTCCGGATTGTGACTGAGCAGATTTTCCTGAAGGCTCGGGAATCTTTCCAGAGATTTGCCGTAAATTTTGCTGATTTGGGCCAGCAGGGCGCTTAGTCTACTGCGAAAACGAAGAAATCAGCAAAAAGTACAGATTCTTTTCTCTCAGTGTATGTTCCATGAGAGTGAATTGCATCTAGTAGTTAGTAGACGATAAGTAAACGACAAAGCCCCAATTTTTGGCATAGGCCCTACGGAAGGCTTACGACCACTAGTCAGTGAAAAGCGGAGATAACTATTCCAATTCGTAATTAAAATTCAATCACGGGAGTTTTCTTAGTAAGTTGGGGGTTCCTGAGGCTTTTCATCCCAAAAATCAGTGGCGAAAACCTGAAGGAAGTCACTTACGTCTTCAAGGCGTCACACATTTGAAAGCTTGCACAAACGAATGATCTTGAACAAATTTTTGAGTAGGCTGGCGAGCTCGGCAGCCCATACTGTATGAAAAGAGGTCGAGAGAGCGCTAAAGCTCGAGCTGAAACCAGCGGAAGCCATGACTACTTGTGGAGAAAGCTTGAAACACTACTAGTTGGGACTGTATTCCAAGGCAGCGGAGAGAACGGTTCCAGTCTATCTGATTGTGTTGGACAGGAATGATATCTGCTTTTGAGTCCCTCTTAGTGGGTCAGGCGAAAAATGGAGGGTGATGAACCTTCGAGCACTTTGGGGAAAAGATGAGTCACGCTGACAGTCATTGAATCCTCTGTTAGAAACGTTACAACGTAACCTTGCTATCTGGTCCAGATTTCATAATGATCTCCGATCGGATACTTCCATACTGGATTCACCAACTCATATTCACCGAGTCTCAGTGTAACTATTCATGAATATCACTCGGAAACATGTTCTAAATCGCCTTTTTGTTCCGAGGTGAAATTAGTTCTCTCTGTGTCAAAGAGTCTAGTAGGTCTCTTGATCCAACATGCTCACTGCTAACTAGGCTCGTCGTCCCATCAATGATTATCTCAAAGCATATTTAATCTTTTTTGTGATCCAAGTATTCCCGAAGAATCTACCCTTGGCCCATTCACAGTGCAAAGTTTTTATTGTAGGCGGGGAAGGATATATATACCACTTCTGTTACCCGAAATGAGCTTGCTGTCCCACTCATTAGCTCAAGAGAAAAATTAAATACCTATGGGGGCACAGTTCAACAGTTGAACCTATTATGTACAGCGCATTTCAAGGTATTTGCTTCCAAGACGTGGTTTTACGATGAAAAATGTTCTACGTTTGTTACTTTTATTGGGATACCCAGATTATGATGAAAAGACGATCTCAGTGTATTCGTTAGCCTTGATTAATCTTGATTTGCTGATCGCATATGTGTACTGTACGCTGCAAGAACTCCTTTATCCGGTGCATTTATTTTCCATCAGACTCATGAGTGAGAGATTTACCATCAATGTGCCCGCAAGCAGGATTCCAAAAGAGTTTCATCGAATGAAAATTCAGACGTAGCGGGGAGATCGATGCGTCTTGTGTCACACCTGTCGCGAGTGGGGAACGATGGCCGAGCGCATATTCCTTGGTCGAAGAGAAATGATGGATTGATCTGCAAGTCCACAGGACCATCCATCTTTCAGCCAGGCTGGTCCGTGCATTCCTCCATCGGGCACGTTGCTCGCGAGACGGATGCAGAATTCCGGCCAAGGGCTTTGTGCCGTGAATAGCTCGCCAATTATGCGCATCAGAACCAGAACAGCCGTAAAACTCGGCAATCATCCCGCGTTCTCCGAAGAGTTAATTGGTCAATCCCTGAACGACGGCGAGTTGCGGCACGGCGACGCGCGGGAAGGAGTTTCCGCCGCAGCGGGCCAGCGACGCGAGAGTTCGCTCACCGGCGACTCGATCCGATTGCGCGATCAGTCGTGGGCTCGTCGCAGCGACCCGTACACGGCGACGACAAGCTGTTGCGCGCAGCCGACCGAGCGCGAGACGCTCGCGTGCCAACGTACACACGGGGCGCGTGTGTACACACGGGCGTGGGCGAGCGCGCGCCGGAGCGCAAATCACGCGGAGGAGCGGTCGCGCGGCGTGTGTGCGGAGCCCGCCGAGGTGCGAGCCGTGATCGCGCGCCAGTGTCAAGGCCGCCCCCGCCGCGCCTCGCATCATCATCGATTATCGGCTGGCACACTGAGCAACTCTCGCGCGCCACGTGGTCTCCGCGAGAGAGCCACCGGCGCAAGGAGGCGGCCGGAGCCGGCGAGTGTCGCCGCCACGGCGATCGGCGGCGACTCGACTCGCTGCTGATTCTCCAGACCCGACGGTTCGCTTTTCAATCCCCGATGCGAAGCCGCTCTGCAAGAGGGGAGTGCCCCAAGGATAACGAGATTCAAATGACCCGACGATTTCTGGATTACTCGTGTTCTGAGCGCCCCGCCCAGCGATTCAAACGATACATTCTTGCCTGGTGGAAGGAGTATCGAGGTTTTGGGTACGATCAAAATGAATCCGCTGCCCGCAGACACTCCTCGAGCTCTCTCATCTCTAGCTCTCCGGCTGTACGCTCCTCGTTTTTTCATTTCAGCGCGCGATGACGGCTGTGCGAGCGCGCGCGCTGTGAAATGTAATTGCGCCCGTAACGCGGCTCTCTCCGTTTCGGATATCGATTTCCTTTCCTCGGCTGCGAGGTGCGCGCGCGAGCTCGCCAGCTGCGGTGGAGTAATCCACGACCAAATCCTCCTCTCGCGTCAGATTTTGCTCCCCGGCCGCAGCTCCGCTTGACATTCGCTATTGCGCCTCGAGACCGGCAGAGACCAAGAGCGAGTCCGAGCGCTTGTGATTTGCCCTTTTTCGCGTGCCTCTCTCTGCCCGAGCGCTCGAATCTCATATGGATCATACTGTTTGTATGCGCAAGATATGCGTGAAAAGCTCCCTCGCAAACTCTCCTGTAATTTTGCTCGCATTGACCACTGAGCGAGTCTACTTTCTCTCCCCACGCATTCGTTCTATTTTTACACCGCAGCCTGGCAGTTTGCTACAACCGAGAAGTGCACACCGACAGTCTACTGCGTATCAAGTTGCGCTTGGCGAAACTTCATTTGCTGCAATGGGGAAGCATCGGTGTTTGCTCGACCACGGCCAATATTTTATGTTGAAATTGCCCACCGGGTTTTCTGAGGCAAATCGCCCAACCGTATTTTATTTTTTGTTTATTTACTATTCAAATAGATGATGTAGTTTATGAGTGCGTGGCACTTATTCGCATCTCTATTTATGGAAACTGAAATTTCATAAGTACGACTAATAACTAATATTCATCATAGGTACTGAGTTGTATATACTTATGCTGGGTATTATTTCTAAAATTGTTTTCTGCGATTTTTTCAGATCTCATCATGTAAATTCTCGTAGGATTTACTAAATGTATAGTAATTGACGGCTGCTTTCACGAGTCACTTATATAACCTCATAACGACGACGTTTTGATGATTAGTTCATCATCCTCATCAGGTCTACATTTGTCGATCATATATCTTATATCTTACATCTCACATTCATTGTAACAACTAATTGCTCGCCACCTAGTGACGATTGTCCAGATGTATTTTTGAATCTGCAACTCATTTCTACTGGCCCTAATTTTTTCAGATCATTTTCTCTATCCATCAAAAGCCGTTGCAGCGAGACATGCCATCAAGCATCGAATCTGCACTTATATACAATCTGAAACTATCGACCTTCTTTGAACGGGGTCTTGTGATAGCTAAAAATTATGAGCTGCACCATCTCTTGAGTCGGATCCAAAAATGTCGGATCATTTCAGATTGTGCATGTCAGTGTGAGCGTAGAGAGCGGTGGTTAACTCTTCCGATCTATAACGTTGAGGTCTCACGGGGCATGTCGCACTCTACGCAGGAAATCACCAATATCTCGGGAAATTTCGAAGATATTGATTAAAATCTTGTTGATACACTCAAGAGCAGTCTGTCTTGTCCGCGGTTCAAGATCTTCTGTCTTACTCGCACGTAGGTTGGCATAGAAGTGCGAGTGAGACAGAAGATCTCGAACGTCGACCGTTCAGACTACTCATGAGTGTACCTTTTTAATCTAGCGTCAAACGACGAGTATGTGACAATTATCGTGTGCTTTTCAAATTTTTCTTTTTCATAACAAGCTCGCGCTAAAAATACAAAAAAGCAGACCTTTTCACGAAAAATCTATGAAATCGCGAATCCTCAATCTTATTGAAAATTCTGTCCGGATTCTACTCGCAAGGTAGTGTGATTTGAGATGAGAGAAAGTTTCGGTGTCAATCTTTGAAAACTCATGGGAGTGCCAAGATCCCAAAATTGAAATTTATTTCTGAAAATCAATATTGCTCTCAAACTATAATATATTCTCACGGTTTGAATTTAAACGGCTCACGCACGTTTTGATGCCGATAATTTCATTCTGGTAGTTATCATTCCTCCGGAGCGGAAGAGCCACTCCTCACACATTTTCACGCATGTAAATATTCTCACAAATACATACCCTTCAAATCTACATGATTTTGAAAAACGTTTTTTGCCATGATATAGAGCTCTTCAAGAGCTATATCTACTGATCATTAGTGTACATAATGCTTGTATTCTGTGAAGGCATATTTGCCTTCATACAGCAATTTGTTTTGCAAGTTCTAAAATCCTGTGAAATGTGATGTGAAAACGTTTTCTTAGATTTGATATTAGATTCTAATACCTAGTGAGCCAAAGCATCAGTATCAAATTAATATTGACATTTGATCGATGTGATAAGGTATCTATTTATCACTCGCAGGAGGTTCAAATCATGAAATTCAAGCGTAGAATCAAATTTTTCCAAATGTTTCTCATGTCATCTTTGTATGAAGATCTTCCATCAAAATTCTTTCGATGCATCTTCGCCACCCATACGAGGCTAGGAAGGTACACATTTCGAAAGTGGAGTGATCCATTTCGACATGTGTCAAATCCAACAAATGAGCTGAGAAAAATCGGCGAATTAGCCGATATAATTTGACTCGCAAAGGCCGATCGTAGATATTTCATGATTCAAAGCATCAGTACTTTATATCAACTTTTCGAATCACCCATTTAAATCATATATTTTTTATAGAAACAATTCTATCTACTTTCATTGAAAAACGAATAATGAAACGTAGATTTTTTGTAAATTACACAATGGATGTCAGGAGCTTATTCTATAAATTAACAGTATCAGAGAAACTACGAGATTTTACATTGGATTTGACGGTATTTTCATAACAATTGAATATTGCATCGAATCAGGAGTTTTCTCATCGAATCAGGAGTTTTCTCTAGAAAGTCCAATCAAACCATCTCTTGATTATCTTTTATGAATCATAATTTATAAAATGAATTCTTCTGAGTGCTATATATCAAATTCAGTGAGATTTTTAGTGTGAATAATGATGTAGCTAGCAGTTTTCTAGTACTGTTCCAGAGAAGTGACTAAACAAAATGCTTTAAAACTGATTATCTATCGAATGTTCTGGAATCCCCAACACCGACTATAAATAGAGCCGCTGCAAGTAGGCTCGAGAATCGCTTTCTCATTTCGAGTTCAGCTACAACAGAGTATGTCCTCAGGACTCCAACTTCAATCCCTGATTGTATTGGAATTTTGAATAAAAGCTCGATTACTGAACTGTCCATTTAATGAATACATTTTTTTTGCCATTTTTTGTCCATTAAATGTAGATAGAAGTGGATTTTAGTCAGATTAGTCGAGCATTAGTATATAAAAATTGGCCATTATTTTTCGAGTTTACTGAAATCATTTTTGATGGGCAATCATTAATTCCTAGTAATGAGGCATATTATGGCTCCAGAAAACAGATATTGAATATGTAAATGAAATAGTCACATTCAGATTATCTGATTTTATTTATTCGAAATTCGTGCAAAGACAATATATATTTTCTATGATGAGAATTGATAAGAATATTTGGAGGGGTTAAACTCGGTCTAAGTATCCTTCGCTATTGAGCTCATCGCTCGCAATCGATGATGATGAGGCATCACCATCTTGATCATTTCCAAATGGATCCACATGCTCCGGAGATATGAAATCGTTGTGATGACTATCGTGAATGATCAATTCATCATTGTCGAGTTTCCTCTGTTTTCGAGGGGGGCTGTCAACTTGATCTTCCACGACATAAACCACTGAAATTTCAGAATTCAGAACATTGATTATTCTGGCCTCGAGTTAGATCTAAATTATTCGAGATGTAGCCTACTCTATCACACTTCATATTGTAACGGACGCGCAGCTCTGGATCTCGGGAGAGAGCATGCGACGTTTCTATCGCGCAGGCACTTAAATCCTGATCAGAATAGGAAGTTTGCACTGCGTGTATCGGCTCTGGATCTATGGGATGAGAGCCTTTTTTGTGGGGTTTTTGACTCGACAGAGGTGTGAATATTCGAAGAAGACAGGATTTTGGAATAGGACTGGGATTGTTTAAGGATGGCTTACGCGTATGCTATCTTGTTTCAAACCACATTGATGGAGTAGGGCATCAATAGTGGAATTCGATAG
>JAPYYZ010000814.1:0-10887 GCA_030522705.1 Eretmocerus eremicus
GTCGCACGAGTGTCGATGTAAACGCGTTGCACTAGGAGTCCGGAGAACAGCCGAGATGTTGGCGACGAGCCCGAGCTCGTCGAAGCCACCGTCGTCCAGTGGAAGCGGAGTCACCAAGTGAGAGTGGCAGTGCGCGGCCCTCGGGGCCGCCCCCGTCTACCCCGACCATGTCGACGACGATAGACGCGAACGTCATTATACCCAAGTGAGTTGGTGCGCGCGAGCATAATAGAGCATTCGCGCCCCCGTCCATTTGCATAGCTGCCCGCCGTTGTCATCCTCGTCGTCGTCTTCGATGTGGCACTCGTGTACACTCATACACGAGTGCCAGCCTAATTCTGGACCCGTAGATATATGCGCTTACGAACGAGACACATTACTTGGCGGCTGTTCAAACCGTCACTCTCTTCGTGGTCTCGCTTTCGCGATGCAGGCAGCTTCGTCTATGCGCAATAGGCGTTGCATATAGGTATACTCGGATAAGTGCATGCCATGCGTAACGTGCATAGCGTGAGCGTGTGGGTGAGTTTGGTCGCGCTCGCGTGCAATTATGATTATATGGACTCGCGCGGAGGAGAGTAGGGAAATGAGAGGAAAAGGGAGAGTCACCGCAGTGCTTACCATAACTGCCGACGATAATGTAATAGACAACTTATATATGGTGTACTAGCGGTATCACCTTGATGTGGTCATCTTCGCAAGCGTTCATTTTCACTGGCTGTTTTTTCCTCATTGTAGAGTCGGTGCGAGTGCGATTTTCCGAGTCATTACCGAGAAGAAAGTCTTGAGCCTCGTCTGTGCTAGGTTCTTTCACGTTTCACGATGCACTCACGTGCATCAATTTTCTCGTCAATTTTACGTATAGTCACACTCTACACTCGTTGTTTACTTGTTTCGCTGTCAGAAGATTCTTTGTTATTGGCTGAAATAATTCGAGGTAAAGCCTTTCTGTCTTCTGGTTGAGTCTTTATTCTTCCGAATCTTTTGAGTTACAAGAGATTCTGTACATGTTTCTTTCCAACTGCTTACACATACATCTTCAATGAGTAATGACTTTCAGTTTCTGGTTTTTTTACAGCTAATTATCGGAAGCATAGTCCTGATTTGAGTCTCATTCAGATAGCTGCTATTGTGAGCTCATTGAATCTTTCATAAGGACCAAGTCAAACGAATTCTCACTTGTTTCGACTGAACCAAAACATTACATCAAGTATTCAGCATGGGCCAATTGTTCCAAACTACACTATTTTGAAATAGTATGAGCCAAGAAGTTATGAATAATCCAAATGTATGAAAAAAAAGAAGTTCAAGGTTGAAAGAGAAAATATTACAAGTTACTACAGCAAGTTGATTTATCCGCATAATATTCTGATTTCTGGATATTAATGATCCTGCAACACCATAAATCAAATTAAAGTCATATCATGATCATTAGTTATAACATGCACTCTTGCAGACCACCAAAACTCTGTTTCTTTGTTGTTATTTTCAAGAGCTTACTAATTTCTTTATTCAGACTAACATTTTTATACTTTGATAGAGGCGTTTTCAAGAGTGAAAGCCCGGGATAATTTGCGTAAGAACTTGATGTTTGGGTGATTGGATAGTTGTCAGACTTGCGTCAGAGTTTTCCTCCAAATTTTAGATGAGTCGTAGTAAAGTTTTCAAAACATCCAAGTATTCCGCGCTTGTAATGCGGTTTTTGGAAGATTAGACGCGAAATAATTCAACAATGTGATGTTAATATGATTTGCTACTCTTTTTTCGAAATGTTATCGGAACTACTCAAGTTGAGTTAGAGGAAAATTGAATGTAAATCCATAACTTCGTGGCCTAATTCGACGGATCTACATAGATATCACCTAGACTGCACTCAATATTTTACACATACCCCGTTCTATTTTGCACAATTTATTGATAAGTACCGCGTTCCAGTAGTGGTTCTCGATATTAGCAGAGATTGGCATCAAAACCACGTGGTTACTACCGAATGAGCTGCGATTGCCAAGGGCCCTGATGACAGAGCGCCGAAAAATGAGCGAAAGAATCCTCTTGTGTATGTCCATCAATGCCATTCGATGGGATTCAGTATGACAACCCCAAAAACCCGATTCTCTGGGATTGTCCAGTCTCATATTTTATTTATACAATTGTTGAACATTTTCTGGAAGCTTGGTTCCAGTAGTTTGCAAGAATCATTTGACGACTAATTCTTCACATTATAGAGCCTATAAGCAACTGAACAGCTGACGAAGTTAACTGCTCAGTATTTATCTTCTCGAAATAGCCCCCGAATTGTGCGTGAAAATGGGGAATGTTTATAACTACCCCCAGTCCGACTCCAGACCAATGAACCCGACCGCTTGCTTCAATTGCGTCGTTGACTTGTCTAACGGTTTTGCATTTGACAAGAAATTCTAGATTACATTCAATTCAATCAGGTTCGAAAGAAAATGTAATACCAAAAAGTTTTGCTCTTTCACCTAAAGATTTCTTAATAAAATAAGCATTAATTCTACTCAAGATTTTGGAAAATGTGTGTGCGCCAACAAAATATGGATGGTACAGTCGTCTCGCCGTTCTAGCGTTGGTCTACCCCCACCTAGACTACCTACTGTCCGTGTAAGGATTGGCGCAAACATTTTCCATTTTACTCACAACGTAAGGCCTTTTTCGAGAAAATGAAGATTTAATAGTTGACTTCGGCAAGTGGTCAATTGCTTAGGTAGAAGAATTGGTCGTTGAATGATTCCTGCGAACCAGAACCAAGTTCAGTTTCAGACAATGTTCAACGATTGCTTGTGCAAAACGCAGGGGGTTGGATATAACTTTGAAGGGTCGGCTCCCGGTGTGGTTTATCTGAACTTCATTGAGTGATATTTTCAAGGGCATACACATACGATTATTTTTTGCGTGACAGTTCGACAACTTGCACTAATTATTTGACACAATATTTCAACATTACGGTTTGCGGCGTTCTATTCTATCAAGAAAATACTGATAGAGGAAATTCGAATAATTTAGAACGAATATGATTTCTCCCAATGGAATCGTCCGACCGGACTATATTACTGTGCCAAAAAAGCAAGTGAATGATATGATAAGGAGAAGCGTTCACATTTCCGTCAGTGGAAAATCTTCGCTGAAACCTGGAATTTATCCGATCTAGAATTTTTTGTTTTGGCAGACTTCACTTGCCCTTGCATTCATCTTCAAACCCAACTTTTCAAAAGAAAAATGTTTTTAGTGCGCGGACAATATCCGCGGCGACTTGAAAATAGTACATTCCGCTAAATGTGGCAACTTTGTTCCACTTTCTGTAATTTTTACCTTATTTTGCTCGTAACTACGATACACAACATGGTGAATCCTACTTCTATTCGTAGTCATTCGAAAGCTTAGAACGTCAGCTTTCGATTGACGGTTTTCAAAGTTCAATCGAATGTTGCTAGTCAAAGTTATGGGTGCTTTTATGGGTGCTTTTGGATACAGACTCCTACCTTGGCATGAATTTAGGTTTATTTCTTCGTTTCTCTCTCTCGAAAAAAACATATTCTAGGCTAAACTTTGGGTATAGTAAATTATGTCATTGATACGGCTGTCAAACTATAGAATCCATCGTGACGATAAATTTGAATTAATAACATAATATCTAGTAAAATTGAACAAATGTGAAAGGAATATTGTAAAGTTCTCTTTCTAAAAAATGTGTAATGTTTCTCTCCGGCACACGCTTACTAAAAGTTTGATATCTTGTCCCTCCATTTTTTATCCCACAATTTGGCCATTTGGGAGATTCGAATGTACTGCTTTGTGGAGCGGCTCAATAAAAAATAATTTGTTCTTCATAAGCGTTTTTGATAAATTAATACTCTTATGTATCGAGTGTGGGTGCCGCCACGCGTGAAGGAGAGCTCATTCACGCGCGAGATGGAGAGAAATCGAGACTTCCGTTATAGCATCATCGTACAAAATTCTCGTTGTCAAAACGCATGTTTTTCTTTAAAAAACGCAAGGATGAGTTGGGCAAAGCTAATTGCATTTGGACGCTCAACCTAAAAGTATTATTGAAAATATGTTTTCTCTTTGCAGCCAGAGTCATCTTGTAGCACCATCAGAGGCTCCAAATGATTGCTTTATTGACAAGAAAAATCTAACATTAGTTTTTACAAATGCATATAATGGAGTTCCTGACAATCTTTTGATCAATGCAGTTGCTTTTATTGTAAGTAGGAATTACAATCCCATCACAGAATACCCTTATTTTACTTGGAATTTTGACTGCAATTGACTTATATTCTTCTTTAAAGCTTCTTGTCCTGCTGTTTGGTATCTTGCGCAAGAAAGCATGGAATTATGGTCGATTGGCTCTGTTACACAAAACAGAGAACAGATGGATGGAACTATTTTATGGGGACAATGATACACGAGAAGCAGAAGTTACATGCATTGAGGCATGTGTCAATTCACAACTATCTCACACTGATAGGGGATTCTTATCGTGGATATTAACAGCTTTTAAATTACCGTATGTACTCATTCATTAACTCTCGGGAATGTTGGTAAAATTTTACTGATACTTCATATTTCTTTTTTGTATTTCCTAGAGATGAAGAGCTGCTGAAAAGGGCAGGACCAGATGGGCTCCTTTACATATCATTTCAACGACATTTGATGACTTTGACAGCAATGATGACTGTTACTTCACTCTTGATCATTTTACCCATCAATAGCACAGGAGATCCTGTAGACAAGCCCAGTAATGCTTTCACTCATACAACTCTGGAGAATCTCAAGACCAATAGCCCTTTACTTTGGATACATACTATAATTCTTTTATCTTATTTACCAATTGGGGCATATATTATGCGACATTATATCAGACGGGTAATTGTTTTGTTTTCATATTTCTCGAATTTTTCTGAATGTTTTGGTATAAGTTACATGAGATGAAATACATTTTGTAGGTGAGAGATACAAAACCTGCTGGAGAACTAGCTGCAAGGACATTACTTATCACAGAAATACCTAAACATCAATGCACTGTAGAGGGGCTAACAGAATATTTCAAGTGAGTGTAATAGGATACGGTTTTTAATGTGTTATGCTCATTGAGTTAACGAAGAAATTGATAACAAAATTTGTATCAATTTTACAGAGAAGCTTTCCCCACGTTAAGCATTGAAGATGTTACTTTGGCTTATGATGTCAGAGAGCTTTCACGATTAGACGCGGAAAGAGACTGCGCTGAGCAAGCTAGGCTTTACTGTGAAAATTATAATAGACGGAAAGGCCCTCTCAGATTGTATCCTCATCCTTGTGGGCGAATTGTAGGATGTTGTCTAAAACAAGTAAGTATAACATTTTCCTTTTAGTTTTGGATTCTCGCGTGAAAAATTACTAGCGTGCGTGCAATAAATTTTGTTAGGCGATAGGGGTGCTTTCGAGTATATTTTTGTCAAGTCTAAAAAAAGTCTGTATTGCAAGATTCGTATTATTTCATTTTTGTTAGAAGTTGCTTAGAGGACGCATCGGAAATTGTGCGTGGTACAATTTCACGATTTCGGAGATATCGCTGTTGGATTTTGTGAAAGATAAATCATTGAGTAATCCTCTGTATAATTAATGCTCAGGAATTGATTCACGAAATGATTTTTCAGAAACAAGTGGATGCCCTAGAGTTTTATACTGGCGAAGAGGCACGTTTGGCAGCCCTCGTCGAAGAAGAGCGTAAAATCGCGCTGAGCAGGCCCATCGGCGTAGCATTTGTTACTCTGGGTACGTACCTGCACTGTACGCAGCTGTCATTTATGTACCAATTTGCATAAGCGCGAGCGCACATTAACATATCAATTATATCTGATGCTGTGTGAATCATCTTGCTCAAACGATCATCGGTATGCGTTTGCACAGGTACACCAGGCGCTGCGCGGACTATGCGTCGACAATTACGATCGTCGCCGTCGATACAGTGGATTGTCGATTACGCGCCTGCCCCCGTGGACATTTACTGGGAAAATCTCAGTATAGCCAGACCCTGCTGGTATCTCACGTGGATCACTTCGAATTGTATCCTTGCTCTCGTATTGTTTTTCCTCACCGCTCCAGCTGTAAGTTTTTGCTATCCTACATAAAATGAATTCGTCAAATTTGTCCCTCACGATCAAAGACATTCATTGGAAAATATTCCAGGTCATCCTGTCCAGATTGACACTGATAGCATTGTTGACGAACGAGGTGAAAAAATGGAGCCCGATGGTATCCACACTTTTGCCCTCGGTCATTTTGGTCAGCGTCACCGCGTTGATGCCAGCGATGGTTGGCCGCATAGAGATGCTCGTGAGGCACTGGACAAGAAGCGGCATGAACCGTGCTGTGATGAGAAAAACTTTATTATTGCTGCTTCTCATGGTACTCATATTCCCGAGCATAGGACAACCCAGCGTCGATGTAATGCTGAAGAATTTCATCTCCGACGTTCCAATTAAATGGACG
The DNA here is from genome assembly GCA_030522705.1 of Eretmocerus eremicus. Classification (NCBI taxonomy): domain Eukaryota; kingdom Metazoa; phylum Arthropoda; class Insecta; order Hymenoptera; family Aphelinidae; genus Eretmocerus; species Eretmocerus eremicus. The sequence goes on from JAPYYZ010000814.1 coordinate 6,496, forward strand.
TGCATATTCTTACCAGATAGGGTAAGTTTTTCCATTGCAACGGATTTCGAATGATCCGGCAGGCTGTAGCACCATTATCATCATTACAGGGTGCCTTGTTCGTGAATTATGTGATAACTGCAGCTTTACTTGGGAGTGGCCTGGAACTAGTTCGATTCCCAGAGCTGGCACTCTACACGTTTAGACTTTGCACGGCGAGGAGTCGCGCCGAACGCATTTACGTTAGGAAAGCTGTACTCTGGGAGTATCCGTTGGGTGCTCATTACGCTTGGCTGTTGCTGGTCTTCACCATGACCACGGTCTACAGTCTGGCGTGCCCACTCATCACTCCGTTTGCACTTATGTATTTATCTATCAAGCACTTGGTGAGTATTTCATTTTTAAAGTTGATCTCAGATAAGGCTATTGTATTCGTGAGATTGGTCTTTGCTGACTGAAAAGATGCGAATGCAACAAAAAATTAGTTTTGCAAAATAATATAACTTCTCCTGTCCATGGAGAATTCTCAGCGCATTTCTCAGTGTAAACTGATATCTTGAATCACGAGGATCACGTTCATTTAGAGTTGCGAAAATAGTCGCATTCCCTCTCACTCATAGCGTTTCATAATCGACTTTTTCTTTGATAAGTGTATCAGTAGAGAGAACTTGCAAATACTTTATGCAAATGATCGACATGAATCGGAACTCGATCGATTCCTCTCGTCATCAGCTTTCTGTCCACATCGACGATATTCAGTAATATTCCTCATCGTTCAGTTTCTCTCTTTCCACCAGCCACAGTGAGATCACGAATTACAGAAGCATTCGGCGCTCTCTAGTAAGCTCGGATGTAACTTTTGCGCGGAATGCGATTGGAATAATGATCGCCTGCGCTCAAGTGCATATCTGAATTACATAATCTTGGCAAAGCCCCTGTAATTCAAACGATTCTCGAGTCGCGGATACAACATACCTCGCATCAACAGCGCATGAATGGAAATCTCACGAGCTTTCTCTCTGCCATCAGGTGGATCGACACAACCTGTGCTTCGCCTACGGTCCGAGCGTCGGAGGAGGACAGCTGGCAAGCGCCGCGGCCAACTACACCGGCATCGCGCCGATCCTCGCTCAGCTCGCTTTTCTCGCCCTGGGGCTGGCCAGGTCGACGCTCAGCGCCATCACCGCGGTACAACTGTGCGGCCTGGCCGCCAGCATCCTCGGCCTCGTCACCGGAGTCACTTTGCCCGCGTCCAAGCCCAAGGTGAATAACTAGCTTTCGCGTACAAAGTCGTGCACGTGCTCGTGGATAAGCGCGACGAGCTCGTATTCACATTTATGTAGATGCATCTATGTGGCGCAGCTGGTGCATTGAGCTCTTGCATAATCTCGGCGAAGCTTCGCGACGCCTTTTCGGATCTAGGGCAGTCGCTTGATGCAATGTCTATCGAGATTCTTCTAATATTCAAATGCCGTATTGATCTAGCGAGTGCACGGCGTGAGATACAGTCGAACGGCTTCTGACATGGCTTGGAAATTCTGTCATTGCTTTGATTTTTGGAGTGACGAGTAAGCTTCATCTTAATGAATGTAAATGCTATTGCGTGGATTTTTTGTGTACAATCGAATTGTGGAGATCGAATGCATTCGGGTCGCGATGGTTTGCAACGCTCTTGAGTAGCTCTCCAAAAAATTTTTGCATGTCAAATGACTGATGACCTGACCTATCGGTAATAATCTTTGTAAAAGCGAAGTCAATCGATTTGATACTCGAAATCATGGACCCATGAAAACATTTCAAGTCGAAGATTTCGGATGCCAAGCTCAAACGTCCCGTTATGATGTATAAGTGTGTCGTAAAATTAATGGCGTTTCATTTATTTTGTAGACCCAGTCGTCTAAGAGGGATTTCTCCGCGGGCCAACATTTTGTGGCTCCAGTTCTACGGAAGAAGCTGAACACGGGCAGTCCAGAAGAGACAGTTTCTCTCTCAACCACTGCACAAAGTTCACCACCACAAGTTCTTCCACCCAAGGAAGTCCCAAATTATATCAAAATTATAACACAGAACCAACCAATGTCTAAAAAGGCAATTCGGTCTATTCTTTTTATTGTTTTTCTCTGAGTAAAAGTTATCGGTTGTATCAATCGATGTTTTGAAAGAACTAGGCGTTTGAATGTGATGATGCAAATTAATTTATTCTACATAGGAAATTGGCTAACATTTATCGAAATAATTTATTGCGAATTTTTTACTTGAACAAGTGCAATTACAAAAAATGATCTTGATATTAATTACTAACGAGTATTAGGAGCTTCTTTTTATAAATCAACTTTTTCATCAGATCAATGGATTTTAAAGGAATACAGGGGTTGATAATTTGAGAGAAATAAAAGTTTCAAATTGGTACACAGCTCGTTAGATGAGAAGAAGTTGATATTTGTTTGTTAGAAAATGATATCCTTGCGTAATTACTCACACGTACACCCATGCTCATTCTCTGTTGCGCGAAAAAGCACGCAGTGAAGATTTTTACATTATCTATGAATAATTTTTATTATACATATGAGATGTTTGTTTTTAAATGTAAATTTTTATAAGTTGTACAAACTGAACTGTAGAATATTTTTAGCTATAATAATCAATATTAATCGATCGTAGATCGACTAAATCAGTATATTAAAGAAGGAAATTTAAATTTCATTCAGCATACCGTTACATTGTCTGTTCGGCATATAGATATCGAATTAATAGTCGGAACTATCAAAATAGTTGAAAAATAACTCATTTCTCATCTTCAAATACTTGTGATTCAGTATAATTTTTTCCTAGTATTATGACTGTACTTAAGAAAAAAGTACATGAAAAAATAAATTAGTCGGCGTGTCAAGTCAAGTAACACCTGTGAGGAGCCCGTTTCATGTTGCGCATAATGAAAATTGGCTTGAATGGATTTTCAGCTCATTGAGTGAAGCTACATGTATTTTTATCTCAAATACTCAGATGGAATCTCCACCACAGTTACATTTCATATCCATCTAGAAATCTGTGTGTTGTAATGATGTGCATTGTATATTTTTTATAATGATACCATATCTTATGGGTGAAACTTCATTAACCCCTCTGACTCATACATATTTGAATCATGCATTGCGATTGTGTTCGTTTATGCACTAGTTTCTGTACAAAATAAAATGAGATGAAAATCGTTCTCCGTGGTGTAATATCATCAGTCTTGAATATCACTAATACGAAATAAAAAATTCATGACAGCAAGAATGAGTCAATCCACTCATGCAGCATGGCGCATCTGTGAAAGTGAACGCTTTGAAGACTTACATTACTCATCTATACTGATAAGGGAGAAAAATGATTGAAAGTTCCTTAAAAACTCACAATGCGGGTAAAAATATACAGCATCAAAAATGTGTTACAATTATGCTTCCCGTACAGCCCATAGCGCTGCTCCTACTTCCCGAATTCTTCCTACGCCACTGTGTTGTTTTGAATGAGATCCAGAGCTTGACATCCACATCATCTTGTGATTTGTCTTTCGGGTGCGAGGTTGCTGAATTATTATTGAAAATTACATTGCATCAAATCTATTACCCGTCCCTCCCAATCTAGCTTAGGTTCAAAATCAAATTCGAAACGTATAAAAATTATTGTAGAGGTTGTAGACGCGAATGTCGATGATAACGTCAACACTATTTCTAGACAATTCTCTTCGCATTCTCGAAGTAAAAAGATTCAGAAATCCTATTTACATTGATAATACAATTAGAATGAAATAAAAGCTACTCCGCTTCTCAACTATGACCACGTAATTGGAAATAAAATACGGATCCCAATAAAAACGCTCAGTACTCGCACATCGACGTAGGATCGCTGCTACGCTTCGAGGTTCATCATAACATTCGTCACACAATTCACTTCATTTGAGCATAAAACGGGAGTCGAAAAATTCTCCCTACAAAATGTAGCTATACACATGGTCTAAAATTCATTGAGAGAGATACGAGGCGCTGTACGTACACGAAAATAATTTGTCGAGTGGCGTACAAGCCGCTTCGTTAATTTCACCGCTTCTTTCGCTCAAAGTCGCTGAGCAGAGAGTCGGCGAGTTTACGGGCTCATTTGACGAGGCCTATTATAGCTGCTATTTGATCGATGGTGAAGTTGCCGTCCGCGGCTGGTCCGTTGCTCTTTTTGGGGCTGACGCTGCTGCTGCAACTATTGACACTGCCGACGTCGACCGAGCTCGATTCGGCCTTTTTGCTGGCGACTTCGTTGACCTCGTTCTCTTCCTCATCCGCGGCCTCCTCGTCCTCGCTGCTCGGCCCTTGTACCTGCGACCGCAATATGTGCATGGGTCAATGTGCCAAAAAAATTTTCAGTGCTAAAACTTTCTTT
>JAPYYZ010000815.1:0-17752 GCA_030522705.1 Eretmocerus eremicus
AACTTTCTTTCCCTTTGAAAATTGCGTTTTTGGGACTTTTATCTTATCCGTGCTAGCTCTCCCTTCATTCGAGCGTCCAATATATCAATGCAGCAGATATCTTCTTTTAGTTGTTATTCTTGTGTCGGGATTATTTTTCTTGTAACTAGTGCTAGAACGTTAATGTCCAAATGTTTTTCTACTACTCTGCGAAGAAATCTTTTCCCCTTAGGAGGATACATATCGAGTGAACTCTGTAAGGATTCGTATTGTTGTAGTGTCTTATAACGTTTCTGTCGTTTCGCGTTTGTTCCTTCAATGCTCCCGCATATGAATCAAGGCAATGTTCCCGCGATCTTAATTATTGCAAATTCCCCAAGAACATTTTTGCCAGTAGAGTTACTTCGCTCTGTCAAAATAGTTCATGATTCTGAATCGGTCGATTCTGTTCCTCTTTCCTCATCTCCTCTATCATGTGGGTCCGCCATCAACAGGTACGTTCATCAAAGCTGCATGCCATGTTTACATTTTGCTCGAAAAAATCAATTTCTTACTGAATGTCAGCCATTATGATGTTTCTGTTGCTTCTCCGGAACGCTTTATATTCGTGATGAATTTTTGGAAAAAACTGTTTTCGCGGTAAATAAGAAAACTTGCAAAAAGTCGACTCCAGGTGATTCGCGAGACTTAAACGTGTGTACTTGTTTTGTATTGATCGAGAAAATTACTGACATTCTCGATAATAATCTGAAATTGACTTTCAAATTGAAAAGTACATTAGCTCTTGAAAAGTGGCATACATAGATTGTATTCAAATAAATGTAGAAATAATTCTACTTGTAAGACCGGAACATTCTCTTGCACTTTTTATTTTGTATCCTCAAAATAATGTTGACCGTAACATGCACACGACGAATAATACGGAGGTAATACTGCAAGTAAAATAAGACCATGCAAAGTTATTAGAAATGGAGAACCTAGTCAGCCTATCTTCGGCCTTGAGCCTTCTAGTGGGAAAGTATTGAGAACAATAGCTTGGAAAAGTTACGGTTAATTATAGGATTATCGTCAATGACTGAACCGATGAGTTTATATCCATTCCAGGGGTTTTCGGAATTATCGGCATCGCTGATTTTTTCGTGGTGTTCGATAGTTAAATCTCACGAATGATTTTTTGATGGTTTAAAGAGTTTTTCTCCGAAAAACATTTCTGAATAGAAAAGCACGCAAGGGAATCAGAAAAATTTTATTTTCTTAGAAATCGACGGAATTGTATCTGTCTTCGTTAAAGTTTTCTGGATGTCGCTATCTAAATTTTGGCATGAAATCCCAAGATAATTTGGCTCGATTAAATTGAAGCATTGCCATACAAAAAAGTCCCTTGTTATATGGATTCATTTGCTGAATATTAGGTGCAGAAAAATAAAGATCCCTCTTCTCTTTTCCAGATAAAATAGGTGATAATGAAGAGATGCGAGAGTTGGAGTCCAACGAGGCCAGAAATGGCGAAATTGGTAAAGAAAGTAGTCATTGATAATGAGCGCCCGGTCCAATAGAGAATACATAGTAATACTACCGACTGAGCATTCCTTCTACAAGAGAAAATTCAAGTGTCAACAATACGGAAAGAACTGGAAAATTTTGTGAATGAATTTCTCAAATTGAATTATTAGCCGAGTGGTTGACGCAGGACCAGAAAAAGTAAACAAGAATGTTAAATTCGTAGTTTTTGCTGTTACTCAATTTCTCCAGATCAGTGACTGGGGGCTCTAATTAAGGTAATAGTAATTAACAGTCATAGCTGAACAAAATGAGCACTCGTGAAGACGTTTCTTTTTCATGATTTTTATTCACGAGACAGAAACGAGGGAGATGGAATTCATTCAGCAGTAGTTTCAAGAACTATTTCAAAATTTCAATGCAGGATGCATCAGAATCAAGTTGAATACCAGATTCATCGTGCTTCTTAGAATCCCAGAAGAATATGAGATAGCTTGCTCAATCCATATACCGATCACAATAGATCTTTCAGAAAAATTGCCCAAGCTTACAATGCGATCCTGCTAGAGAGAACACTAATGTTTAGTTATCAATGCAAAAAGAAGCGCACCTAGGTCCATGGTGGCCAGATTGAAAAATGCAAAATTGATTCAAAATTCACGTAAGAAATGGGAACAAACCTCATTCGATATAGTTCAATACATGTGAGTAAATAAACATGACAAGCATTACGTTTTGAGAATAGTATGTAGTATGTTTCAATCCAGTTAGCATTTCCATTCATTTCATGATAAACTCATTCAATGATTAAATGATAATGAAGAATCCGACATCTATGTGATAATTTTTCATTGTTTAATGATAGATTCATTATCCCACAAGAAGGTGGGAGAAGATTAGTCTCTCTCGTGGAAAAATTGTTGCTCAAGGCGCAGCCAAAAGCGATAAGAGCCCGTGAGATGATCTCTTTGCTACCGTGTGGCTTATTCATTTTTTACCGTCGTGCTACGTGGTGGTAATTCTGCTCTACCGAGCGGGAATGAAACACGTACTTCTTTCCTATGATGAAAAAAATGGACATTGTTTCTTTCAAAGGTCGAAATTGATCAACATTGACAATATTTTACTTCACTCTAAATACCAGCTATCAGCTTTTTAATCAAAATCACACGGAACAGTCTTGGCTTGTTCTCTCTCTCTATAAAAAACATACATAGTCAATGATAATGATTCTTATTGAACGAGACAATGCTCAAGAGCATGTCAGAGCCGTGCACGCGGTGTCGAAAATTTTTTTTCCAGATCTCTCGAGCACTTTTTTGATCTGAGTCAAAATAAGAGCTGACGAATGTTTGTAATCATCCAACTTGGTTCCGTCTTCTCTTAATTTGACCCAAAGCGAAATAATGTTTGAAAATCCGGGAAAAACCTGAACCGATTACATCCTTGCCTAAAATAAATGACTCATTTTAATTGACTCAGGGATTTGAGACACTAGAAATGATTCATTTGAGAAAATGACCCATTTGAAATGATCTATTTGAAATGAGATGAAAATATTGAATAATGCGTTGATTGTTAAAAATTTTTTCAAACTTTTCAAATGAGTCATTTTAAATGAATCATTCCAAATGGGTCAACTCTAGTGTCTCGAATCCCTCAGTCATCTCAAATGCGTCATTCATGTTAGGTAGGGATATAAGTATACTTATACTGTGTAATCAAACAATCGAGTTATTCTCACATTTCTCGAATAACATTCCGATTCGGGTCAAATAAACAAAAAATGAAACTGAATTGCACATTGACAAACATTTGTCAACGCGTACTCTGACCCAAATCAAAAGAGGGCTCGAAGAGTATGGGAAAATCTTTCCAAGCGTTTTCGACTTGCACGGCTCCGATATGGACTCAAGTAGAAATTTGAAGTATGGACAAAGGGAATTATCATCAACCGAACACGCCATAGTGATTATTGCGAGGAAATTTGTCTACTTCTTCGTAAAGACACGAGATGAAACGGAATCAGATCTCCCATGGGATATCGACGCATTTTCATGCACCCGCAAACAAATGATTTTTTCATCGGTTTTCAAGGCACCATAGCTTGTTTTCATTTATCAATGAACATCTACATGTATGCATAGTGCATGCATACACACTTCAGTGATTAAGCGATTAGAATATAAAATGAAAATATTAACTAGATCACAAAGCAGTCAAAAAGGCAGTGAATTGTCACAAAACGAGGCTTGAAATTTGATTCTCTCATAGCAAAAGAATTCAAAGAGATAAAGCTCACAACACTTTCAGCAGGTTACAGAATGTCCTACTCACGTATTCAGATAGAACAAAGTACCAGGTACGTGTACATTTGGTAACATTGAGAAAAACAGAGAGAGGCGCATTTGTACAAGATCAAATTCATCAGAAATCAGAGTTAATGCTACATTTCTACTACAATTTATGCATTGCACTCAAATTCACACGTTCAACCAAAACTGACATTTCCCAATGATGAGTAATGAGATTGACAAGGTATAAATATAGTAAAGCAAACTAATGAGAGCATTCAAAGCAGAAAATTATTTTATAGCTCTTTTGCGACGCTGTCTTACCTCGACGATGGTACCTCTTGGCGAATTTTCGTCACGTAAAGAAGCCTGTTCTTTCAGATCTGCGAAGTTTTCGCCATTAACAATGTTGCCTTGATCGTCAATGATGAAAGGTTCTGATGATTCTAAATCATAGGCGTTTTCAAATTCTGGATGATTGAAACAGACATAGGATTTTGCTTCTTGTTGTTCGCGTAAGCTACCGTAGGTGTGACCTAGAATTCGAATTGTCCTTGGTCATCTCATTTCATCAAATCAAAAGAAGTGACTAACTGATACATGTAATAAGTAATTGAATTATCAACATACTTTGACAGAAAGCATTACAGCAATAACTACATCGTAATGATGTCCTCTTGAAACATTCCGCACAGAAATGCCAAGGGCAGTGGAAAATCGGGTCCTGTCCTTCTTCAATATCAATACAGTGCGGATGGTAATACTTGCCGCAAGTTTTTTGATCACATTTGCTAGCTTCATCTAAATTATCTATCTTAGAATTGCAGTTCCAGCAGAATGGGACTTTCTTTTGTTGCCTGTTTTGTAGAGGTCACAAAATAGTTTGAAAAAGGTTCGATTAATTTCTTCTGAAAACGGACGTAATGGTATATTGAACTAACGATGTCGGAGACTATCGGTTTTTCCTGCCAATGTTTATTCTGCACTTTAGCGCTTGCTATCTTTATTGCACTAAAGTGCAGAATAAACATTGGCAAGAAAAACCGATGGTCTTCGACATCACTAATTCAAATACTATTCTGCGATAGAGTCTCAGTAAGAGAAAAAGTGATAGTATATTGAAACACGCCCGAGTGAGTATACGTGTTTTCAACAGGAGGACGTCTTTGGAATCTGAAGGTATTCAAAAAAAGGTTCAAGTCCTCCATGTCAATATTACCAATGCGAGATAAAAATACTACTTTTCCGACCAAGTCGTGAAGTACACGGAAAGGTCTATACTCTTCTTGCACCGAGGCGGAAATTATTGTCTGATCCGTAGAGGGTGGATAGCTAGAACTTTGTAGTCACTAAAATGAGGAAATATTCTGCTTACCGCTTCTGTCTTTTGACTTTTTCGGCTTTTTCAATCTTTTTCTGTTGCAACAAACTGATAGGTTGTTTGGTAACTTTTAAGCCAATAAAGCCGCTACAATTGGGAGCTTTACAAAGACAAGGTTTTTTTGTTTCGCCATCGCAAGCCAAATTGTAATTGAAAGTCAGTTCTTCACCAGGCTCAATATCACGTAATGCAAATAATCCAACGCGAGTATCTCCGTTTACAGTCCATTTTTCAGTTTTGCAGTTGGGTTGGCACGAATGATCTATAAGAGAAAAGAGAAAAATAGATATTATGAATACAAACACAATCAAAACATGAATCTACAAATTTGACGACTTACTCATGAAACGACTAAGGTTTCCTTTCGGCTCGGCATCGATCATTCTAAACTGATCAATTGTCAGAAAATAGAAATTATCGTTCTTTATTTCTTTCTTGTGTTTTAACCTCAACCTGTATTCGGCTTCGTCAATTACTTCACCGACGTATTCGATAACAAATTGTCCCTCTTTGATAAACTCTAAGGCCCGAAGACCCCAACCTCTTTCTTCAGTGTGCACAGGTTTCATTGCCGGATATTTTCTCAAGACAAACGATTGATTTTGACACTTCGGACCCGCAGGACAAACATCTGGGCTACATTCTACCATGAGTATCCGATTCAGGCAATCCGAGTCTGGAGAGCATGGGTTCGTATCATTTGGATCACAATTACAAGCTGTAATACTGTCTATTTCAGGAGTTTTCACGTTGCCCACCGGCTTATTCGTCTGTAAATATCAACGATTGGGAAGTATTAATATCAAGCAATAAGTCAACATACTGGTTTTGATATGCATAGTAAAGTAGACTTGAAAAAATCTTACCCTGATCTTAACATAGGGAGGTGGTCTGAGATGTTTAGAATCGTCTTTATCCTTAACCATAGCCTTTTCAAGCATAAATCTGTCATGTATGAGTTTTGCTTCTTCCAATGCTCTCCTATATGATTCACCTTTTTTGTCGGACTGAACATTTTTTGAGTTGGCGTCTCCATCTTGAAAAGGGAAAACTTTTCCTCTATGCATAAAAAATACTCTTATTAATCTTTCTTGTTGACTTAAATAAATAAATAGTTATCAAAGTCATCTCCAGGAGATCATACCTGTATACCCAACCGTAATCTCGCGAGCCCAGGAACATTACACAAAATTCTCCTGTTTTATGAGGCCGTGAAGCTACGTTGTCCGGGATTTCGAACGGAAAACAAATTACAGAAGGCCACCATCTGTGAGTTCCATATTTGACCCATACTACCTCACCATACAACGGCATTCTTCCAGTTTCGCAATCTTCGCAAATATAATCGCCATCCGGAGTATCTATGCCTAAAAAAAATGAAATAATTTCAACAACTCGACTTTCAAGATGTGATCTGGGTAAATTTTTAGTACTCTACTACACGAAATAATGAATTTATCGATTCAACAATGTAAAGTAAGAATTATTATATTATGCATAAAGCGGATTAAAAGTCTTACCTAGACATTCCGTATGGAATGACATGGGACAAGTGTCACAACATATCAACCTTCCTCCTTTTGTGCACAAGAAACACCAAGTTGCATTGATTGGTGGACTGGATGACTGGTAATGCCTTGGGCAGATGATCGAGGTAGTGGTAAGAATGTTTGAACCAGCAGGTATGCAAGATATGGAAACATGATAGGTTGACGGGCACCTTATGCAACGAGCAAATTTCTCATTTGCAGATCTACCGTGACTACTTTGTGGGTTGTCAGAAATACATGTGTGGCACATATGATACGGACATATCAATCTGTCTCCCTGTCGCTGGCACTGAGGCCACAATTTCAAGCATTTTTTGTGGTAATATTTACCGCAGTGTGCAGAGGAACACTTGACGCGTTCGTGCTCACGCCCTTTGCACACAAAACACGGGGGCGTGAGACCTGATATACAATCAAAACACTTGAAATTGTCATTTTCTTGCGTTGTTTCATCTTTGATATTATTTTCTTTTGACTTCTTTTTTTTTGCTTTTCTGCTTCCTTTGCAAGCTTTATCAGGATTGTCTTCAGAATCACTATTCTCTGGGCTGGACTGAGAGGATTTCACGCAAGCAGGGTGATAATACGAATAACATAGGCCTCTGCATTTGATAAGTGTACCCGTTCCTTCACAAAGTTGGCAGGTCCGCTCCGCTTTCACACCCTTAAATAACTTTTTGTGGCGAGCTTTTCTACTGGTAGAGTCTAGTAATGGTGATATTCCGTTGCTTGATTCTTCATCCCTATCAATTTTGGATTTTCGCCTCTTCCCAGATTTGTCGCTTATCTCAGAATCCACTGAAACATCATCTCGATCAGATGATTCACATCTCGTTTTTGCTCGCCGCTTCCTAGCACTTTTTTCAATGCTTTCAGATTCGACAGAAGTGGTTTCTTCTTGATCAGAAGCTGTGGATTTACTCCGATTACGATCAGCTTTTGATTTCCGCTTTCTCACGGGTTTCTCGCTACCTTCCTCTTGATCCGACATTTCACCAGGAGAAGGACTCGCTTTCGTTCTCCTGCTTCTACTTGGTTTATCACTTTCAACATCAGAATCTGAGTCATCTTCTTCATCTTCATCAATATCCATATTGTAAAGTCTTCTTTCTTCTTCGGGTAAATAGTCACCTCGGTATTTACTACGTTCATACGCACTCATACCACCCCACACATCTTGCAAGTAGGCCAAAATATCTGCTTCTGATGCATCTGGATCCGTTTGTTCTGCTTGTTCTCTGTTACGCTCACAAAAAATTTCAAACACTCCATCTTTGCTAGGGTCTATTTTTCTTCTGACTTTATGCTTTCTCATAACTGGAGCTTCATCACTGGAGTCCTTGTGACTAGATGGAGGAGTTGGAGGCGTAAACAAATTCACTTTTTTATCTATTACTAACTTACTTTCTATAACCTCTTCTGGTGCCTCAGCAATTTCAACCTAGGGAAAGGAAATGTTGATGAATGAATTAGAATTGGTGCTGTGCATAAGATAGAATCCTAATAATAATGTAAAATGAGGGATCAAAGATCAAGAATGGAAAATGTTTGGGATTACATTTAGTTGAGAATAAATATACTTACATTTGATTTTGATTTTTTGGGTGTAGAAGTTTCGCTGGTATCAGACTGCTTTCGCTTTCTTTTACTTTCATCTGGATTCTCATTTGCTGGAGATGAATGAGATGATTTCTTGTTTTCCCCACTCTTGGGTCTGAATAATTCTATTCTCTCTTCCAAACTCTTATTCATCAATTTTTTTATTTCCTCCAAAGCATCATTCCAGTTTGACTTGATTGAGCCTCTAACTGTGTACCAAGAAAGTTTAGAGGCTCGCTCGGTTGAAGAATTCAAACAATTCTTATATTGTTTATCAAAGTCAGCTTTGCCATGGAAAGGAATCACATGCTCTATCGGGACCCAATTGTGCCGTCCTCTATCAGCACAAAATCGGACATGCACATTGACATAAGGCCCTCTCGATCGTGCTCTCCCTGAAAATCAAATATTATAAATCAATTCCTATTCACACTTACCAGAAGCAGATAATGTCTTGGGAAAGACAATACAAGTAGTTTTCCAAGTTCTCTATGAGCACAATTATAGAGTATCATAAGAGCATCCTAACCAAACTTTTGTGATGGGTCTTCAAGAACTATTCATTACTTTAGTATTTTTGATTAATGCAATTTCAATATTACTCTAGTTAATTAAGAACATTAAAGACTCCCCAATAAGGATGGTAAATTATATTCTTTTGAAATTATAAAGAATAATAATGGCTATTACTGAATGAATTGAAGGCAGTCTGTGATGGTAAATCAATTCTCTTAGCTCAGATGGTAACATGTTCTCCATTCCTTGCCTCATTTTTCTTCCCTCTACAAGAGAGATTTTTTTCACAAAATAGAAGTGCGGAATGAAATATTGTGTATAATTTTCTCATTTTGCATTTAGAAATGCAGAGAAGGTAACAACATTCAGAATTTGCGTGTGATGGAATGAGTTTGAGTCAGCAATTGTAAAAGAAATGGAAAGTGATTTTTCAATTCCAACAATTGAATTACAATGGGTTTGGAAATCATTTTTGAAATCATTTATGGGTAATTGACGGTAGATTATCAGGATTTTCACGTAATTAGCCTTCTCTAAATTGTTAGTAAAATGCTAATTGATATTTTGCCTCACTGAAAAAAAAGATGCATAAGAAATGCTGATAAAATTAAAGTAACATATTTGGAATTTCAAACTCATAGATGCTTCAAAATTATTTGAAGGTTGAAAAAAATATAATTTCTCTCATAGATCATTAGGAAATTGTATCAATATTGAGATGAACTCTGTATTTTTAGAAATTCAAGTGGCGACTACAATCTACTCAATAGTCAAGTCTTGTTGAGAATATGTTGATATTGTATCATTTTGTCCTGGCCAATGAAACGATTTCCAGAAGAAAATTTTTCTTTGACATATTCATCACATTAGTTGATAGAAAAAAATTCAACTGGCAGTTGAATCTTCACTGACCTGGCGCTGCATTAATGACTGACACATATGACTTTGATGTAGGATCTAAAGTCACAATACTGGGCCAAAATGGGTAAGTGCCCATTCGAGCCCATACACCTTGACCCAATGTATATGGACATTGTGCTTGGATATCTTCTATGTTGAATTTTCCATCTTCGGTGTTGGAAGGATCAATGCTGTCACTCAACGATTCATCTGCTGTTTCAATGGAACCATCTAGTCTGATACTCTTGTCTTCAGAGATGGAATTCTCCATTGCGTTCTTTGGTGATTTGAGATTCTGTAAAATGCAATTGAATGGCTCGAATGTTATCTCTAAAAAACACAAGTTCACTTCTATGTAACCAAACAGAGATCAAGATTCAAGTATTGGAGTGAGCTGTAATTGTACTAACAATACTGTCGGATAATTTCATCTTCAATGATGCTTATTAAATGATTTGATCATAGATTTACAGAAAGACTACACGCCAGTGAAAAGGAGAGCTGATTGTTATTGAGGATTCCAGAGTTTAACAATGAATGTAAGATCTGAGAGTACTATCGCTCGTTTGTGAAAGTCTGAGAGCATACATGCCTTTGCAGAGCTGAGCATGATACTGCTGGGAGACTTTGGCTTGATGGTCCTCCCAAACCGGCTAATCCCCGACAGGAACCTAGACACAGGGGAGTCATTTCTGCTGACTGAAGGCTTGTCTTCGGTGATGTTGTTCTTCTTCTGAGCAGGACTTTCTTTGTCGGGATCCATCACTCGCGATTTTTCACGCACTGCACAGCATTCACTCGTCTCATAATCCCAGGCAAAGGGCCACAAAAAGCAGAGGCTAGCGGTTCGCGCGCACGTTGTTAGCACGCGAGCTAACCTCCTGAGACACTCCTCCGTCCAACTTTCAACAAGTTGAAATTCAAAAGGGTGACTTCGTTACTACAGTTGAGTAGAGTCAACTAGGTTTGAGTCACTCGTCACTCTCGACTCGAGAAAACAAACAATTTTACAGTCGCTGCTCCGAAAGTCAACTACACGGTGTCCGGCCGCGGTATGCACTTCCTCCGGTGGACAATTTTCTAGACTGAATTTGATCGTGACGTGCCTTTCGGCGAGTCGATCAGTCAGCGTGGTCGGAATAACTCGATTATTGCACGCGCGGCACAGCGTCACTCGTTTTGCAAGTGCAAATTGAAAATATTTGCACGCTTTTTAGATCCCCGCACACGCTTTTCTCGTGCGGGGCGGCCTGTCGCTCGGGTCGCTCCGCAAGCCTCGTACTCATGAAATGCTTTTCACAAGCCAAATTGAATTCGAGCCCGATAATTGGCTGATCTTTACGGCTTTCACTGGGGATGGCCAATCGCGTGGTAAAGCGTTTCATGCGTATTGAGCGGCTCAATTTGAGTCGTAGCCCGTAGGTAAATTGGAAAATTGTTGGATATGAGTTTGCTTTTTGGAACTTATATAGCGATTATACTTACTCAAGAATCGCCCGAATCGACGACGAGTCAATTTTACATAAGAGTTCTAATGCTTGGAATGTTATTTATATTGATACGGAAAAATTTTTATAGTGTATGTAAAACAATACAATGATGCAAGTTCTCAAGCAATTTCATTTCAACAAGTCTACATTGAAGTCCTCTCATATACATGAACACGTGCAGTAGTGTAGAAGACTCGCGACTATTTAGAGCCTCTCACAAGCTATCAAAGACACCAGCTGCTAAAAGAGATTAGCAAAATGCTTTCTCCAAGCGATACTATTTATAAGCGAATTTCTTTGAGACGAAGACTTGTTGGAATCAATTTGAGGCAACAGAATCGGAGATATTATAGTTGTGTCGAGATGAGAAAAAAATCCAAAAACCAAATCCGCGAGGCCCGAAATCGATCGACGATCCTCCTAAACTTCATACGCGCTTACATATTATATTACTGATTTTTTTATTTCATCAAATAAACTTCCACAATCAATCATTTTGAAGAATATTGAACAAGCTCGATTGCAATTATTTTTGAGATTCAAAGCCATGCGTGTATGCGCAGGAAGATCACGTTTTACATATTATAATATAATCCGCTCATATTTCGGGTTATGAACTGTCAGTTTCCTGCTTCATGCTCGTGAATCAGAGTCCTAACTAAATCTAATCCATAGCTGATTCAATTTTCTCCAAAATGCGGCCTCCCGGATGTCGATTGATTGGGTAGATCCCGAGATAATAGGAGAGAGTAGCACTTAGATTTCATAGTTTTTTTGTAGATTGAAAAAAATTTTTTCAATCCAAAATTTGGGGTGATGTTGAACACAGCTTCTCATAATGGAGTCAATGTACCCCTTGCACATGGCGCAATTTTTTTTCCTCGTTCAAAGAGTAGCCAAGATGGTGTGATGCCACGGGAAAGGTTGGGTTCACCTGAATTTTTTTGGGAAGAAGATCAAAAATAGAAGTGTTCTTACCACACTTTTTGACCTGTCTGGATAGCCGGCCCATTGATTAACATGGGCTGTCCAACATCGCCCCACGCCACACTTTTTCGTGAAATTGCCATAGCTTGGCTAGTGAGTACGGTCAATTTTAGCCCACAATAACTCAAAATCTTCGTCTTTTGATGCATAGTTTCCGAATACGTAAGTGGCGATATGGAAACTGCTGAGGCTTGGAAATTATTTATATTTTTGCATTCGCAAAAAATTACAAAATGCTTTAAAAATGTCGTAAAACGCTGTTTGAGCCTTTTGGGGCACAGCTAGGTGGCCTGAATAGCTCAGAAAGATGAGTATGTGTTGAAAATGATATAAAAATGTAGTAGGAAACGACAAAGACCGCGTGGAGAAGAGATATCGACAGTGTCCAACATCGCCCCGCTCTCCTCTATTATACGCGTTCGATACTTGAAAGGTCGACGATCCTTTCTGAGCCTTAACGGGTTTAATACTTACGATTTTTTCTTCTTTTTTTTCAATGGGCTGAATCTTCGATTTTCTTACATCTAATCAGCTTTAGCAAGTTGTCATTTTGATGAGAATTAGGTATAGTACCGCAAACCGAAGCCATTCGGTGCGGAAGAATCTGAATTTTCAGATTTTGTGGTCATAATCTCTCCTAGATGCGTTTCAATTGGAATTTTGTGATTTTTCTCACATCATCCAACACATCCGCCGTGAGCTCCAAAGACAATTGTGGGTCCTAGCTCACGTTCACATTCCAAAATCAGCCCTGTGGCTCTTTCTCGCCCTAAAACATAATCTAGGGGTATTCAAAATGTTTGTTCTTACGGCGCCTAAAACATCTGGACGCTATATTTCGCTTCAGTCAATCAGGGTTTGTCGTAAATTTGTCAAAGAGGTGTCCGAAGTAATTAACCCTGGAAAAGCCTAGAATTCACGAGTTTTCGGTCACATGGCTATTCTAGACCACCGTTGCACCGAAACTCAATTAAAAATAGCTCATGATGTAAGGGACATCATTCCTAACTCATAAAAAATCATTTGGGGTTGATAAGAGTTCAAAAATATATACATTCAAAATATACACGCTGCTAAGAGAGATTAGTAGAATGCTTTCTTAACGAGAGGTGCAACCCTAATTGTCAAGTCCGGCCCAATAATCGTAGGGGTCTGAACATTTTTGTTCATATACATTTTTCAATTCAGAAACAGCCGTGTAGTCGATTTCTTCAAAAAAAAATTTTTGGTCTTTTTTATTTTTTATCTCGCAATCTACTCAATTGATCGACAAATCCATAAGCAATCTTGTTTGAAATTGTGTAAGGTTCCACCAAAAAAAAATTTCAGGTCGATACATATAAATCTGTCAAACTAGTGGCATTTTTTCGAGTCGAAATTTCCGATTACTACGCAAAACTCTCATATAACTCGGAAAAAACACATTTTTTTCGAAATTTATCATCACTACTTTCCTTTTGTTCAGTTTGAAAAGATCTACAAAAAAGGTACAGTAAGTTTTTCCCCAAAATGGCGTCTGCTCCAAATTATCGATCAAATGAGTTTTCTGGCATGTATAACTGTCTCATAACTTTAAACATACTCATTCTTTCAAAACGTTTCTCCAATACTCTTTGTTTGGATTCAAAAACTCGATGAAGGATATTTGGTTCACTCTTTTCGACATTGTCGCCTAATTCGATCTATTGATCAAATCAGCGAATCGCGTGATTCTCTTATTGCTTATTATGAAATATAAGTATCTTGGCTCATCCCGAGTGAATTTTGGATGTGGATCCCTTCACGATTATTAGAAACTGCGATTTGCATTAATTCGAAGAATCTCAATATTCAAAATTGTATCATGAGCATTTATGTCTATTTCGAAATGAAGCAGAAAAATCACTTCGACCCTATGATTTCATTTCTTACCTTGATTGAATCTGTCCCGCAAGATGAGTTGTTCAAGTGAAGATCTTTAGATGATTTCAATCTCCCCGAAACGGTAAGTTTCTAATAATTGTGAAGAGATCAACATCCAAAATCCACTCGGCATGTGCAAGGATACATAATATATTTCAGAATAAGCGAGAGAATTTCGCAATTCGCTGATTTGATCAATAGCTCGAATTAGGCGGCAATGTCGAAAAGAGTGAACCAAATATCCCTCATCGAGTTTTTGAATCAAAGCAAAAAGTATTGGAGGAACGTTTCGGAAGAATGGGTATGTTCTCAGTTACGAGACAATTATACATGGCATAAAACTCATTTAATCAATAATTTGGAGTAAACGCCATTTTGGGAAAAAACTTACTGTACTTTTTTTGTAGATCTTTTCAAACTGAACAAAAAAAAGTACTGTTGATAATTTTTGGAAAAATGTGTTTTTACCGAGATATATGAGAGTTTTGCTTAGTAATCGGAAATTTTGACTCGAAAAAATGCTACTAGTTTGACAGATTTATATGTATCGACCTGAAATTTTTTTTGGTGGAACTTTGTACAATTTCGAACAAGATAGCTTATGGATTTGTCGATCAATTGAGCACATCGCGAGATAAAAAATAAAAAAGGTCGAAAATTTTTTTTTGAAGAAATCGACTACACGGCTGTTTCTGAATTGAGAAAATGTATATGAACAAAAATGTGAACGAAAATTAGGGTTGCACCTCTCCTTAAAACGATATCATTTTTAATAACTTTTTTTGATCGTTTTCCGGTTTGTGGAATGCTCGATTGATTTACTATGATAATTATAACCATATATAATGAATGAATCAACAGATTCTTTTCATGGTGGATTTGCGATTTTGAAATTGTCGAATAAGTTTAGAGATTGATCGGAGAAATCGATCCATTGGATAGACTTATAACGATTGAAGTATCAAAGCAGCGGGGAAATGGTTGAAAAAGCACTATTTGATTCGGAAGTTGAATTCTCCTGCGTATGGGTAAGGTTTTGCAGCTCGAGAAAATTGTTTAATTATAGTAGCCCGAGCGAATTCTTTTGAGGCGACCCCATGTTGGGATCGATTTGATGCAAGAGAATCGGAGATATGTTGTCGTTTCGAGATAAGATAAAATCCAAAAACCAATACCACGAGGCCCGGAATCGCTCAACGATCCTCCTAAACTTCATACGCATATATCTCCGTAGCTTCTTTCCACCAAATGGACCTTTTCAATCAATCGTTCCGAAAAAAAATTGAGCGAGCTATCGATTGCAGTTAGTTTTGAGACTCAAAGTCTAGGCGTATCAACAGGAAAGTCAAGATCAACACGGTCGCTGCGACGGGGTCCACCGGTGAGCCTTCCTTTTCCTCTTATAGGTGAGTCCGGTAAAGAATTTCCGACGAATGGAGAGCTTAGGGAATACGATATTGTTTACAATCTCCCACTGTATGATATGAAAGGAGACAAACTAGATTGGCTTACCGAAGTCTCACAATTAGTCTTCGCTCTGCTAGGGCTCGCCAAGTATTCGACGCTTTTCAGGAAAATTAATGATTTAGATGAGATAAAAAAAATGAAAGATGATACTGTTAACTGTTTGTTGGCGCCTTTATTTTGAAAATCTCTATGTTGATCAACACTAGATGCACGACGCACCACAGTAAGAAAACTTCATATCTGAATTGCAAGTTGTGGATATCATTCATGGAAGGCGGCTAAGGAACTTGATGGAAATCACATAGGAACAGTTCTGACTTGATTCCATAGCTTTATTCGATTATCGAGCTGAGAGCTCCGGGCGCTCCGGTGCATGCGGCCACATGAGAGAGAGAGAGAGGTCCGAGCTATCTAAGAACTCTCAGCTCGATACTCGAATAAACTTCATATTTTTCACATGAATAATGAGCGCGAGTTCGCGGGGAAAATCATGATTTTCTGCCAAGTCTGTCACAAGGAATATATGAAATCGTGATTTTGATTGATTGGTAACCTCATTTTTGCCTGAGCAGTGTAGAAACGAATGGAGGAAAGGTTTCGGACAGAATTCTTTCCTCTTCTGAGAATTCTCTCTTTCAGATTCTTCTTCAAAATTTTATGGTATTGGCCTTCGAAAGAATGACTTGTGATTATACAAAGAATTAAATTTCTCAATCCTCAACACTTCGTTATAAACTATTCTAAAAAAACTACACCTCAACGAGCCCAAACTTGCTCTTTTAAAAATCGTATCTCAATGGGAAGTAAGATATGTATTTCAAACATTCCAAGCTGAAGCGTGAATGATCAGCCTCAATATCCTGGCAATGTACTGCCTTAGTTTATAAATTGGAATTCTGAAAAGGAGGTATTTGTCCAACTGTTGTAGAAAATACAAGTGCCGGAGTCTTTATGAGTTGTATGCATCTCTTTCCGACGATAAAATGATTCCTTGCTGAACTCGCGAAATATTCGTAATAGCGACAAGTCTTGGAATGATAAAATTCAGATAAAACACATTACTATGTTTCTATTTATTTATTGGCGTAATTCAAAAATCATTCAAGAATCCAGAGCATGCAACGGCGTCATTTACTACAAGGATTACTTATGTGTTCTATAAACAATAGTGATAGGAAAAGAAGAAAACTATAGTAATTATAATTGAGATAATGGTAAATTCAAGTTCAAATTCAAACTCATTTATTGTCCAGCAATAATTTATATAAGTAAATCCTATAGAGGTAACATATTTACCTGTACATAGGCCTGGACTTGAAAACTAAAAAAAACTAAAAAAGTGATATTTCATCTAACTCAGTTAGAGAAATGAAGGAAGATAATCCAGTAGGAGAGAAAATCATAAAAAGAGATGGAAAAAGGAAGAAAATACGCTTTGTTTCGAACTTGATCAATGTAGTTACTCTTCTTACGGTACGTCATTCTTGATTATCACAGTATTTCATAATTCTAGTTGTTTCATCAGTCTAGAAGAATTGAATAGCAAAAGTATAACAATTGTATCGTGTTTTGAAATCTTAATTTACACGACATTTTCTCGGATCCATTTTTAGAGTTTCATCTCTGTAATTTTTTTCGTACAATCCAAAATTTTCAATTCATTAGGTAGTTGATAAAAATATAAAACTTGACCTTGGTAAACTTTTTGAATAACAAATACAATTAGTTTGGTTAATTCACGATAAAGGGGAGTCATAATCATCCAATCAGATGGCAAAGAATTAAGCTTCCATTAAAACAAAAAAACCGTGTAGCTGGTTTTTCTTAGTTTGAAATTATGATATTGAGATCTGCGTTACTCAGGTGATCAATAATCTTCCTGATACAAACGTGGGGTAACAGTCCTCTAAAAATATTGCTCATGCTCTGGCTACATTTTTTCAGAAGTGATCGTCTCACACTACCTTTCTTCAGTTGCACTTTGATCATAAAACTGTAAATAGGGAATTTTGCGGCAAAAACACTCGATTCAGCCATTTCATGCAGCTCAGTATTTTCACAATGCCACACCATTGTATTGTGGTTTGCAAAAAGAATATCGCGCAATGTTGTAAAACTATCTATTTTTCTGGAGCGCATCAATTCCAATTCTCTCTCGCACTCATTAATGAATAAAAGCTCGTCGAA
>JAPYYZ010000816.1:0-25795 GCA_030522705.1 Eretmocerus eremicus
CCAAAATGAACAATTTAACTTACCCCGCTGCGCGGGTCCAATAGCTTGTAGCGCGAACGACGGACTTGTCGCCGCGCTGGTCCGATCTCCGCGATCGTTTGCGGTGCTCTGTCGCAACCGCTTGAAATTCGACAGTCGCTGAGCCATGTCATCGACTCATGCACGCATACCAATATCCGCACAACACACATCTTCGCATACATCAATCTATTTCGCCACAGGTAGTATATGCGTTGTAGTGCGCTATATCGACTATGCACAGGGAAAAGTGGTAACTTCTCTGTGGGATGTGATACCGGCTCGGGAAGGGGGTGAGATCTCCAAAGTGGATGCCAAGTATATCGCCGATGAAGTATTGGCGACTTTCACTGATGCCGGCATACCCCTGGAAAATATTCTGAGCTTCACAGCTGATACTTGTTCTGTCATGATGGGAGAATGCCACTCGGTAGCTACAGAAATCAAGAAGAGAATTCCGAATATTGAAATTGTCAAGTGCAATTGCCATCAGGAGCATCTATTTGCTAAATGGGCACTGAAAAACCTCCCGCCGGAATGTACTCAGCTAGTATCTTTAGTATATAATTACGTTAAGCATCAAAAGAGGTGTCATAAATGGAAAGTATTGCAAGAAAAGCTAGGGCTACCGCTTCTCAAGATAAAAAAGCACTTCGACATCCGTTTTTTATCTCTTTAAAACTGTGTCAGAGAACTTTTGAGCAGATGGGATGCATTGATTTTTTACTTCAAGGAGGAATGCAAGCTTCAGAAGCGCTCAATAAGAGTGTTGGCTAAGAAAGGGAGGAGAAAGAAACGAATTGTGAGTAAAGAGACAGATCCTCATCACATTCTCAGTTTACTGAAGGATCCTGTGCTGAAAGCCTATCATCAATTTGTTGAAGCTGCATTGTCTCGGTCGGTTAAGTTCAATGAAGAAATGCAAAGCAATTACGTTGATGTGACTGATAATCTTGGGAAATCAGCTCAGCTTTATCTTCAAATGTTGTCCATGTACATGAATGAAGATTACATAAAAGGGACATCAATAGACGACATTGATCCAAACAATGAGCGGATGTTCAAAGATTTAAGAACGACTTACGTGGGTAAGCACACCAAAACATCAATATCTGACAATTCTAGTTTTTGGAATGAAACTAAGTACAACAATTTCTTGACAACTTGCCGTTCTTGTCTTGTTGGAATGCGCGTACAAATGCGGAAGCGATTCTTTTTTAGGGACTTGAGATTCATTCTGCATCAGAGCAACGCATTTAGTTCAAGGTTTCATGAAAGATGCCCAAAGATAGATCATTTGTTTGATGCCTACCCACAAGTGAATGAGACAAAAGAAGATAATGCTCGTCATCTCCTCAATGAACAGTGGAATAATCTCATACTATACCCATTTCCTGAAGAGATCAGACAAAAACTAAAAGCATCAAAAAGAGCAGATGAATTCTGGATGCAAATTCACAAAATCCACGACAAAGCTACTTGTGAGTCTCCCTTCGCGCAGCTTGCAAACTTTGCTCTCCAGATAATATTCGTACCGAATTCAAATGCTGAGCCGGAAAGAGTCTGGAGCAAGAGAACCTTGGTGAAGACGAATTTGAGGAATAATCTATCACACAAAACTACAAGAGCGATACTATCAAGTGCATCATTAATAAAAGATTGTGGCGGTATTTTGAAGTTCAGGCCCACAGATAGAATGATTGGACAGATGAGGTATCCTCTCCACATTAAGAAGAAAAAGGTAATCACGATGGCGGAAGAAGTTGAGTGCAGGACGATTCTGAAATTCGGAAAAACGGAAATTACATCATCTCTCATAGAGAATTGAAGACGCCAACATGTAATCTACAAAGAAAAATACCCAGACATAACTGGTGATATCAACGCAGAGTGTGGCTCGAGTATATTTAGTATACTTCAAGAGTAAGATGATTCCTACGACAGCAACGTTCCCCTTGTTGATCCAGTGAATAAGCTCGAGACAACAGATGTGAGCCCACCAAAAAAAGAAAAAAGTCCTCCGACGACAAGCTTGAACATTTGATTATGACAGACTCAGACGCTGTACAGGGAGTAGTGAATATGGTGAACTCGTCTGAACGTTTTAATCAAGATCCCAAAGTGATCGAAAAACCAGTAGCAATAACAATTTGTGATGATGATTGTAATACAATCGATTGCGGAGCCAATGGAAATAATGATGTTCTCATGAGGAAGACCGGCGATGTACGAACTAAGCGATTTCTGAGTGCATAACAAGGTGTCGAATTTAGAATCTCAGGTCAGAAACGATGAGCCGTTGGTTTTTTTGCCAAATGGTTTGGTAGCACATCGTGTTTACTACATGCATCTCAAAAATTTGTCAGAACGATTTATCGTAGGTATATACAACACAATCAGAGATCATCTAGTCAGGGACTATAGAGCTTCGACATTACAGGGCCACCCTCCTTACGCGTGCGTACCAAATAGACGCATTACGGTCCAGTTGGCCGACTATCTGACTCTACAGATCAATGGCTCTGCGCACGAAAAGTGGATTGATGGATCAGTCATTGATGCTTTTGCTGCAGTTGAGGAACATGATTGGGAAAATGCTGTTGTAGTACCCACAGAGCAAAGCAGGTCATTACTCACGAAGGGGGTGCAATACGGCACAGATTGGCATGAAGATTGGTTCATGTTTCACCTGAGTAAAGACTTCAGAGGGATAATATTGATGCCATGCATACTTGAAAACCACTGGTGCCTTTTTCTTGTTGATACGGATAATGCCACCGTTACGCATTTCGATCCGAAAGTCCCACAAGAGTTCAACATGACGGAACGATCTAGAATGTGTTTCAATAATTTTCAGGCATACTTAAGAGACCAACGCAACCAAAGCCGAAGTAATATTCGCAATAAGCAGTAAGAATATCGTCCCTGGCCTCATCGAATACCAAAACAAATAGACAGCTTCAACTGTGGCATGTTCATCATGTATATGATGTACTGTCTTGCTCGAAAAATTGTAATGGATCTCAACTTCAATCCGAATATGTACCGAATACAGATAGGTAATATGTTATTGAGGAGAGCCAATAATATGACTGATACTTGCTTGAAATGCACCAACGTTTTTTACAATTGGCAGGATCCTAGAATCTACTGCAGATCATGCCGTCGATGAGCTCACAAGCGATGCTTGAACTTGTGCAATTATGAAGTACTTAAAGGAACATTCATATGTAGAATGTGTTTTAATCGGCGCTAAGCGTCCTCCGACTGCTTGACGATGATGACAACAGTTTATCAGCTCCGAGTGGGCCCTATGCTGCTCTCCCTTTCGCAGGATTCTCACCATCAGAGCTAAGCCACAGATCTCCTCCAATTGTATATTGATCGATACTCAAAGTATCTGAATGGTTCAGAATGTTTTGATTTTATTTCGCAAAGTGATGTTGCGATTTCTCACGAAGGAAAGCACAGTCATTAGATCCGTACGAATTTCGTTGCAATTCCAGCTCGTAACAGCTAAGAAGATTTTGCTTAACATCGCCGCCAGGATCTAACCTGTTTTCATAAGGATAGCACCAAGGTTTTGGCGTTAGTAGAAATATAAGATCATTTGAGATAGGATCAATGACGATATAACCACGATAGAATTGCCACGGAATGGATGGAAGACGAAGTATTGCAAGCGATGGGACGTCACTAATGTCCATATATCTACTTGTCAAAACTGACTTTGGTAGTCACGCGTGCGTGAAAGCATTATGCACCTCGGTACTTACGAGTCATATATGATTTATCTTTTCCTGACGAAAGATAACAAAATATAGTCAAGAGCTTGATCCAGCTACGCGTAAAGGTTCCTGCTCTCTCAAGATAATTGAGAAGCTAGGTTTCATCCCGTGTCAGGAACTATCTCACACGATGTGCAAAACAATAGTGACTATTTTATGTCGAGATGTTATCTCTTGTCGTTACACACCAGTGTAAATTCCATTCATAGTTTTTCTACTTCCGTTTCACAGTTGCATCATCAGATCAACCATCAATCATGTGAATACTCATTACAGCAACTTGTGTTATCGAAACCCTGTATAGGCCCAATATGAGCCACGGAACGCTAAAATTTATTGGCCATCGTATAGATAGTTACGCTCTGCTTCCCTCCGGATCAATATGAATTTCTACTGGAACTATCTAGGCTGAAGCAACACGAATTTGGATACTCGTTATCTATGGCTCTGATTCGAGCCACGCATTTCAGTGAGTATCCGGAGCGCTGCGAGAATAGTATCCACTATTAATTCTGTCACCGACAGCATAATCCATCACAGAACCTGGATTGTGATTCATGCGATCTTGTTGCGCTGACATGTAGCGTTCCGTATATTCGAGAATATAAGTCGTACTTCTGAAACCTCCTAGACTCAAACGGGCTACATACTTCTCCAAATTATTGGTTATAGTTTTTATAGAGTTTGTGATGCTCTTGCTGTGAATGGCTTTGATCTGAGTCTAGCAATGGTTATTCGTAAAAATTTACGTCAGGTCTGTTACACTAGAGAAATAACCATTAGTAATTCCGCAAGCAGAATTGGTTAGGGTTTGAAGTTTGAAAACCTTTCTTGCGTTTACTTCATCGAACCCAACATTGATCCTATGGACACCCCCGGATGCAATTTGCATTGCTATGGATGTTTAGGCTCTAGACGAGCCACGTCCCTCTCTATAACATTTTCACCATTACACCAACAATCACCCTGAATTTTCCATGGGCAAGCATGGATTTCCGTAGAACTTATGGTATCAAGTTATTCTGCTGATTGAGTGGTGATAATGAGAACTTGAGAGGGTAAATCGTACAATGAATATGGATTTGCTAAATGCACGAGCCACGTTGTTTCTGAGTTTATTGAGATACTTGCTCACGATTTCGAGTAACTTGGAACATAAGTCGTACCGGCTCAAGCTCGAAGAAACACAACTTCTCACACCCGTATAAGATGGAATTAAGAATGGTCGTCGTGACTTCAAACATGATACTCTACGCCACAACGTGAAAATCGAATAGCAGTCCATCGACAGTCTTATCGCTCTCGTTTTCACCTGGAGTATTGATTTTGAACCGCGTATGATATACGGGCTCGAGGACACTATTGTAGCCTGTATCCGGGTGTATTTTCATATTTGGTGTGTATTTTTTTTTTGTCATCTTGAAATTATTTTTTACCCGATAGCTCTTGGGGTCTAGATTGGGTTCTAGCAAAAATAATCGGTTTTTTTCCTTGGCGCACCCGCTCCTTTCCAGTGCTAGGACAGTTTATTCCCCGAGCGAAGCGATAGAAATAAGTCCTCCGCACCCGAAATGACCGTGTGAGCACAGGGCAATAATGATTTTTCACTACGAAACCCCCGAAACCGAGTTCAATCGGGGCAGCTTTAGTTTAGAATGGCGAAATAGTACATCAGTGAAGGCGTAAAAGCTCATTCGGGCCCTGGAACGTGCTGTCGATCGAGCGCAGCAAAGGAGACATGTCCTAAGGGCCCGGACGAGCTTTTCTGCCGGAAGTGATGTGATATTTTTCACCACTCTCACCTCAAAATCGGACATTACTCCCACTTTTGCGGGTCTCGTGGTAAAAAATACCTCATGACTCCCGGCGGGAGAGCTCGTCTGAGCCCTTAGAACACGTCTCCCTCGCTGCGCTCGGTCGACAACACGTCCTAGGGCCCGAATTTGCCTTCCGCTTTGAGTGATGTAATCTACTTTTTCACCACGAGGGCTGCAAAAAAGGGAGAAATGTCCGATTTTGACGTTAGAGTGGTGAAATAGTAGATTACACCCTGGAGGCGGAAGGCGAGTTCGGGCCCTTGGACGTGTTGTCGACCGAGCGCAGCGAGGGAGACATGTCCTAAGGCCCCGGACGAGCTCTTCCGCCGGGAGTTATCAGATATTTTTCACCGCGAGAGCCGCGGAGAGGGGAGAAATGTCCGATTTTGAGGGTAGAGTGGTGGAAAATATTTTTGTGAGTACCGTGATAATAGTATGTAGATAATTGAGTATCACTAATCATGGGTGGTTTATCCACTCACATAATTTTGCTTTAAGATATTGTCGCATGCAGAAGACCATGTTCGTATCATGGTGAATTATAGACATCGTTCGAAATCATGGGCTATCAGGTAGGCTTTCAACAAGAATGATTCTCATCATATATTATTGCAGTTCTCAACAAACATCGTGTTCATCTGGAACGATAGGACTTTCTGATTCTGTAACAATGTCACACGAAGATTTGAAGGAGGAAGTAGAAGATCTGAAAAAAAAAATAGATGCACTGACGCAGCAAGTTGTCAATGCGAGCAAAAGGGTATCCACGCAAGTCACAGGTAAAATAATCTTTACTTCCTTTTATTTTTTGGAGGGTTGGACTATTTTAGAGGGAAGAACGGCTGAAAGTAAGATAATGGACTAATAATTTTGGGAAGGAGCAAGCTAGTTAGGTAATTTCTAGTTTCAAAAATCCATTAATTCTTTGTCAGAGTGTTGAGACAGTTTCACGCATTTCTTAATACATTTGATTCCCCCCAAAGAAGGTGGATAGCAATCATTCCTGTAAATAGACAATTCTTCAAAAATATCACATTCATGTCCTTCTCATAGAAAAATTTTCAGGTTGATTATCTTCACCATCGTCCCATTCGAAGTATTTGAAATTCTCATCAAGGATCTCTTTCGTGTCAATTCATACATCTATTTCAATAATAAATCTCTTGTTAGCGCAATACAACGATTCTGTAATCGTGGACCGACTTATTGAAGACTACGAGATCAAAATTCCGGTTACTTCAACTTTAAATCAAAACTATTCAGTATTTTCATTCCACTTATGGAGATGTACACTGCAATTTTTCTCGTCCAATAATATAGAGAGAATCTACGTACATCGTAGAGCAGAAAGCTTACCGCAATCGACAACTTCTGCGTGCTATCCAAATGACGCTGTCGCATAACTTGGCAAAGTACAGTACCGCTCATTGATTTCAGATAGGTGAAAGAGATATTGAGCCAATTCCAAACAACGATACCTCAGATTGCATAGGCCGTAGAGAAATTTCGGTAAAAGCATGTTGAAGAACGAAGAAAAATTCTAACTTTCTGTTGGGCTCACAAATTTTTTGCAATCTTTTGGACTGTTTTAGCAGCTTGTAAGGTTTTGGAAAGCCTCAAATTTTTCTCTCCTTCATTGAATCGCCTGTATTTTTTTCTGGGATGAAGAGAACAGCACCTAGAAGAACATAAAAAATGCTCTGTGCAGCTATTTTTTTATTATTTTTTCACTGGATGCGTTGGAGAACCTGCGAGTTCTGAAAATGTGGATTTAGCGTCAAATACTCGGGAAAATTACGATTTGCCATTTCCAGAGCTCGCATTATCCTTAGCGCATGGAGTTATATAATATGAAGAAACAGCCGCATGTAACATTTTCTCTGGTCTTCATGATGCTCTTCCAAAATTGGTCCATCTTCATCTGACTAAAAGTTATAAGTGATTCAATAAGGAAGAAAAACTTCGAAAATTTCAAAAATGCCAAGTGGCTCATACCGTCTAAAAAATATCAAAAAATGAGGACTCTTTTGGGACTTGGACTATTTTCTGGCCCTCCATTAGCTTTTAGAAAAATATCTCTACAATTCATGGATTTGAAGGCATGACTGCTTAAAGTTGAGTTAATTTCTTGTTCAACTATGTAAAAATTTTCAACTTATATCGATAAGATAGATCTCATCGATGTTGGGACTCTATCGCTGGATTGATGAAATCATATTTAGGAAATGACTTAATAGTTTTCTATTTCAAATTTTTTTCACGGTATACCTACTCTGTTTCTGCATAAGGAGAGCATCTACACTTGCGATGACAAAAAATGTTGTTCGGAAGCAAAAATAACGCTGGTTGGTTTCTTCTTCAATACAGTCTGTCCACTGATCGATTCATCAGCCCCCCCCCCCCCCCCCCCCCCCCCCCCCCCCCCCTGTCTATCTAGTAAATCAATAGTACATTACGATACAAGGGCGGTAAAGTTGGAATTATCACGAGTATGCGAATTCCAACATTCCCGGCCGTGTATCGTATACTATTTTTCACAATCTGTGGGGAAAAGTAGAAAATTCGTGTGGAAAATGCACTTTTACGCACGGAGTGTGAAAATAGTACATGACGATACAAGGGCGGTAAAGTTGGAATTCGCATAACGAGTGATATTTTCCGGTCCGAGCCGAAGGCGAGAGTCGGAATTATCACGAGTATGCGAATTCCAACATTCCCGGTCGTGTATCGTATACTATTTTTTCACAATCCGTGGGGAAAAGTCAAAAATCCTTGTGGAAAATGCACTCTTACGCACGGAATGTGAAGAAGTATATTAAAGTGCTTCGAATCGAGTTGATCAACGTCTCATTTTGACACGTGTGAGCCAAATAATCCCAATGAATTTGAAATGTTTCAATTGATCTCTTCTTGAAAGGAATTCGAACCTCCAACCCGGCACCATCGTATAATTTCTCTTAAAACTTGCATTACTCATTCATTGAGCAGTACAACAGCACATACCTCTGAACCGATTTCGAAGCTTTCTCTATGTATTTCAGATACCATGAAGATGATACTTAGGGTCGGGTTTGAGTCGAAAGACAATACGTATAAGGCTGACAAAAATGATTTCCGATGACTCAAAAGTTTATGACGGTAAATTGTCTCTCACAAAATTTTGATTTCTTTTCATTTCATTCAAATTGACGACACATTCCTCCAAAACACTTTTACGTAAAAATGAGACACGAAAACCATTAAAGGGATGTCCACAATGATATTGAAAGCATCAAGCGGAGGCGAGTATGTCGAGTAAGTTTCGTTCGTATCAGTTACATCTTAATTTTTTCAGATGGGACGAGGTTATTACGCATTTAGAGCCCCCGTTTACGGTGGTAGATAATTTTTTATATTGTATACTGAAACTTCTCCAACCATCGCGAACCACTAGGATATTCATTTATATATGTATGACTGTGTATGACCCAAAAACTCTTGCATTCGACCTACGAATGAGTCCAAGAAATTTCAACTCAATTTGATGACCGACTACCGTGATCAATGGATTGATGATTACTCGCTGATATTTTTAGAATATCGAAAATCTGAGGAGAAACATAAAGAGAAACAAAATGCGAAGAAGCAAACGACAAAAGAACAGGGAGGAATGGTGACTGATGCCTCATCTCGAAGTTACTACCCAAGAGAATTCATGAGTTCAAACCGAAAAAGGAATGAAGGTAAGCAAATTATGAAGAAAATCTAATTGACCTCACTGAGGTAGCCATTATCAAGCGGATATGGTGATATGGTAGTATTGAGCAAAGAATGATATCTCTAGTTGATGACAAATGAGGTTGGCTCAAAAAAATGCCTCAGAATACTTGAGTGCGCTCTCAATCTACCCTGAGTAGCATTCTTCTTTTCATAAAGATGCGGAAAAAACTTTTAAGAGAAATATTTCGAAAATCATTTAAGGCAGTCGAGAATGGGTGAGAGCCCCACACTCTTTGAAGAACCTACAATGAGTTCTCAAGAGCCCAAGTTTATGAAAAGTGATTCTAACATGTTGATTCAACTCTGAGTGGAGTATCATGATTCATTTCAGACAGCTTTGGTACGAAATAGAACATTTTGCAAGCTCTTTCAAATGACGAATCCCCATGTTGAAAGATGT
This sequence comes from Eretmocerus eremicus, assembly GCA_030522705.1. Lineage (NCBI taxonomy): Eukaryota > Metazoa > Arthropoda > Insecta > Hymenoptera > Aphelinidae > Eretmocerus > Eretmocerus eremicus. The sequence continues at coordinate 9,783 of JAPYYZ010000816.1, forward strand.
GTGTGTGTGTATGTGTACACACGCGCACACGCGGGTGCACACACACACACCTAGATTTCAAGTATCTCAAAAACCAAGAATATTCTTCAATCTCATTGACAATTACCATACCTTCATCACAATCACTCTGACAATATGAGTTAGACCCAGTTTTGCTAATATATTCATTGTCATTAAAACAAATTCACTTTATGAAGTCTATTTAGTAAAACTTCAACCCACCTGTAACATTTTCAGTACTCACAAGTTTAATTAATTAACGAAACAATTAAGAAAATTTTTTTGCTTTGTCAAATCTTAAACTGCGGGTGTAAGTAAGAATTCACTCTGCGGTCTTAAAATTCGCGAAAGAAAAGTCTCAGGTCTTTGACGCGGATGAAGTTTGATGTTTGCCAAAGTACTGCCACCTGGGCGATCAAGGATTGAGGAATCGCCCATTATTGATCGTTCATTTTGAAATATCTGATGAACAATTATAATCGGGCACTTCAGCGATCCAGCGATTTACCTAGTATTTTGTTATGGGCATTTTTTTAAAGATAAAGTCCGCCACTCTCTTCGCCGTTCATTTAAGATCGTTTAATTGGAATCTTTGGTCACGGGGATCGAGAAGTACAACGTCGGAAATAAACATTCTTTCAATCATTGAATATAAGTTGGAGGGAGAATTGCTCCATAATTTGGCTACTCACAGGGTACAAGAGTAATCGCCGAGCTGGCCGTTGGGTGAAGGCCCGTAATAATGCCTATCAGAAAGCTACGGAGAAGGGTCAGAAGTATATCCCACAGTACCCTAAACACAATGGTCAGGAGGGTCACCATCTGTATGATGAACAAAACACCAAGCAGTTTGACCCAAAAAAGGCCCAGCAGTATATCCCGGAGTATCGTAAATACAATGCTCAGCAAGGTCACCAACAGCATAATAAGCAGAACACCAAACAGTACGGTTCAAACAAGTCCCAGCAATATCAGGACAATAAAATGTCTTCGAAACATTTTCATGGTCGTTTCCAGTACTCCAGGTGACTCTCCCTATGTTTTGAATTTGTTTCGAACTCTTATGAATTTATACTGACAGAAGAGAGTTGTACAGATGTGCTTAGTAAGTATGGTAGAAGCATATACGAGTCATAATTTGCAGATTTCGATTTTGAAGGTATCTCCATGAATCAAATTACGTTTCGCTACGTATTTTCCGCGTGATATTTGTTCAGTTCGTGTAAAAATTAGCTAATTTTGTTTGAATTTGTTGAGGACATAGACAAAATTCCTGAATATTGATCAAGAAGTGAAAAAGAGTTTTCATCCGTATGATTTGAAATTAAAAACCTCTGATATGGGAATTTCAACAGTACTTAATTAATTTATCTGTATGAATTCAACAGTTTCCGTCAACGTTGATGAATGAATTGCAGCGGGTATATTCATTTAATGTGTGTTCTTTCTAAGTATGCTCTAGACAATTTCAAAACTAAAGAGATGCGTCATTCAACCTCGATATTCATCATTCCTCCGTGGCCACGGAGATGTTTGTTGCACAGAACATTGCACTGATTATCCCTATGCGGGACGGGAATGGAACTGTCATGATCACAAGAAATTATGCTCACGTGAAATTTTATTTTAATATGAAATTTGTATAGGCTCATGGGCCAATGATGCAAATTCTTCCTAGACAAATGTAAGGACGGGCGCAATTGAATTGCACGAGTGTCCTAATATTCTAGTTTTACAATCTTCCCCGCCAAACTTATGATTATAGAAATTTTATGGGTCAATAATTCGTGGCCCGATAGTTTTCACTGAATTTGAGCTTCCCAAATCACTAACGTTAATCACCGTACACAAGATGAAACCTTTTGCGGGTTTGTCATTTATGAGATGAGATTTCGATCGTCAGTCCTTTTGAGAAGCTAATCAGTAATTTTTTGTGTTCGATCATTCATTAGAAAACTCCAAGTCGTGCACTAGTCTTACGACAACTCCGGCTCTACCATGACAAGACGCGTTTATATGAAATTTCTTCATGTTCCAGGGACGGTCGACATTTTGAGTTGGCTCAACAATATCCCAGGGACAATGTGCAGCAGAATAACCACCATAATTTTTGGCGAAACAACAAGCAGAATGTTCGGCAAAATACTGAACCATATTCCCGACCGAATACCCAGAAAGTAGCTGATCTGCGCAATGAGCTAGAGCGGAGAAATCTCCTTCAACAAATTTTCAATCGCAGGTTCTACAATTCTCTCATGGCAGACATACCCGAACAACTATGGGTGAGCACTGCTTCGCTTACGAACCTTGCTCAATGCGGCGCATATCTTGATATTCATTCACAATTATGCAAAAACGTTCCAATTAATTGTTGTGCATGAAGTTCGCAGTAGTGGCTTTCATTCCGCCCTAGTCGCTCAAAATTTATGCATTTTTTTTATACTATACAATTCAGTTTAGTGAAATAGTAGAAGATATGGTAGAATAGAATTGTATAATAGCATATTATTTTGAATAGTATGAATCGGTAAAAAGTGTCACAGGCGAGAATTGTACGATGGAACATTTCAGTTTGGGTGAACATGACGTAGCCTATAGACATTCATTATTTGCCACTAAATTGGAAGTTGAGGTTTTTTGTGGAGAACGTTCTCTTCAAATTTTGCTGCAGCCATCCCTCTGGAGTTCTCAAACCATTCTCTCGCCTCGTGTGTTAAAAGATAATGGTATATACAATTCTCAAGCCACCATTTTCTCACTTAAGACAGGCTCATATTTGTGATTACCGCGAGTAACTTTGGAAAATCAAGGGACGGAAAATTAACCGCGTATTTGGCACATAACTTCTGAGCAGTTCCACCGATCTCGAAAATGCAAATGAAATTGTAAGATCGATTAATATCGCTTAAACACTGGGAGAATCAATTTTGAGCCTGCCTGGACGACCAAGTGCCTGAATTGACAAAGAATCACTAAATCGCTTATTACTTCTTTCAAGGTGTATTTAACCTAATCTCTCTGAAATTTAGCTTCATTGATTCATTGATGATCCAGTATACGAAGATGATTTAGTATCTTGATTCATTTTTTGTCAATTTTGTAAACTCAAAGATTCTTATACTACTTAAAAAGCTCCTCTTTGTATAGAGAGCAGCTGAAACAGGCTAAGTAACCGACCTCAGCATAACGTCTGAAACATTTTACCCGAAAAGAGATAATTATTGGCTACCTTCTATCTATTAAAGAGTTGTCGAAAGAGCTGAGAAACATTCTGAAAGTAGTTTATGGTGCAACACTTTGTTCTGATCCCAAAACAGTAACAGCTACAGTTCTTCAACATGGAATGTATTCCAGCGAGTAGTCATGAAAATAACATTTGTACTGACTATCGATTTGATTTCCTCTCACAAGTTTCCAACTTTGCGCATGAGCAAAAAATCTCAGTTTACAGAACCGCAAAGACAAAACAAAGCATTTTCATGCCAGATTACGGGTTTTTTTCAAATTTTTCAATTATTTGTTACCTGTGAAAAGTAAATTTCAAGCAGAATAAATGTCATAGTTTCATGCGTTAAGGAATATCACATACCGATCTCGAACACTGTTCTCTAGTTAAGTCATTCATATGCGAATTAATTTGACTATTTCAAGATTAATATAGTATTTTTGATTCCAGGGTTACTCTTAAAAAAGACGCTGATCAAGATGACTATGGTATTTCGGTCACCAAATGTCAATTCGTATATTCCTACGTTCCATAAGTATTGATGTTGATGTTTGAAATGATTTATTCTAAATTGTACATAGTGTTGATCAGAGATTATATTGTATGCATGATTCTGGAGCTAAGAGTTTGGTGGAAAATAAAATTTCTTCTCAATCGCCAAAGATTATATAGCTGGAACATGATTGATTATCTTACCCTCGTGAGTTGCTCCCTGAAAGAATTGACGTCCGACTTTGATTAAAATCTCTTACTTAAGAGACGATCACTCAATCAAGCTCAGATATGTGAGTGATTGACATCAGGAGAGATTGGAGGTCCAACCCCATATTCTCCACTGCAAGTGAAAGACCCTTGAATGAAAGACCCTTGAAACATTGACAGAGTTCAAATATACGATGAGATATCATCCAGATTCACAGCAAAAATTGACTCGAGGGGAAAGAGGAGTATTTTACTTTAGAATCAATACAATGAAACTCTTATCTATAGAATTGTGGAAATTTTTTGCTTCAGCATGGAATTACTAAACCCAAGGTTACAGAGTTCAAAGTTGAAGCGTTTTTAGGCTCTTGAATATCGGATGAAAAACTGTTGGGGATCTGTTACTGTTATTCAAGTAAGACTGTGAACCTGGAAAGTTCACAAACTGTGGATAAAAAAATTCTATTATCAATTATTATTCATTGTAATATTCATTCCTTGGGCCATTATTCATGGGACATGACCATCTCTGTACATTTTTCAGCCAGCGGAGGCCAAAACAGTGTAAATTAATTTTGTAATCCCTAACTGATCCATAAAAAGGCGTCACCAACTCATGCATTGTGCATTTCATTTATATAATGTATAATTCAAACATGGTTTCATCAAGATTTTGCTTTGTTCAGCGCACCATCATCTTGCATACATTCTTTTTTGAAATTATAGTAACCAGCTCAATTAATTACAACTAATACTTCTACATTGTAGAGCAGCCAGTCCCTCCAAGAAGTGTACATGATCGAGGACTACCAAATCACTTGTGTCTAGTGCTGACCTTATCAAGCTTTCAATCCAGTCAAGCCATCTTTTTGGGACTATGTATCGACTTCTGATGAGCCTTTGTACAAAAAAACCCTATCATACACCAGTACTCCTTCCCTTTGATAAAAACCAAGACAAACCTCAAATTATCACAACTGTGTTTTTCCAATATTGCTTGAGTATACCTCTTCATCAGTGATCAGAAACAATTCTAAGAATGGAGGATCATAATAATTATTGAAGGTTTTCAATCATATATTGTAAAAATGTTGGATAATGTTGTAATAAACCAGCCTTTGTGATTTTAAAGTGTCCCCAATCTGCTACTAGGGAATACAGTACTTAGGGCAACTATATCAAGAGCTGGCGTTATCGAGGACTCGAATCCAAAAGTCATTTTTTTTTCCTCGGATATCAACTTCTGCTAACTCTTGAAACCAAAAGTTCCTACTATACACTAGCATCATTTTCGCACTATAATCAAACCAAGATTAGCCATCTAAACTGATAATGGATTATATTTGAGTGATGCTGCAATGTATATTTACCCATCAGTAGAAGAATAATGAAACATTTTGAACTAAAATTATACTCATTGCTTTGATCTCAATTTCCATTGCTAATGTAGAATTAATAATATGATATGTACAATTGGGACACTTTTTGAACCAGAGAGTAGTCAAGACGATTCTTGAAGATTTCAAGTTGGCAAAAAATTTTCCAAGCAGTGTCATAGTCAAGGAGTGGTAATAATTATCTGCCATGATTTACAAACGTTCAATTATGAAGAGTAATATTCAGTCCCAATTCGAGTCTACTGGGTGGAGCAGAGATTATTTGCAGAAGCAAAATGTGTAAGCTTTTTGTGGGAAGTTTGAGAAGAGCAGTAGATCACCCAATTCACTGGTGAAAGACAAGTAAGCAAACAATAAACAGCTTAGAACAGCAACAATCTCAAGAACATTTTTTTCAAACTTTCATGAATCTTAGAAACCTCATCTCAATAATAATAGACCTGATAACATCAAGCAAGAAAGCATTAGAGTTCACCGTCAGTTAATGATGAGAGTGCTTAAGATCTGTCTTGAAATCCTCTGATGTAATTCATTTTGACCATGCCCACTTGCATACATAGACCGTCTGCATATTGTGCACTTCAAATTAATACCCAATTCTCACAGAGCAAGCATGCAGGGTAAAAAAGCAATGACCAAACCTGATCAATGCACAACAAGCATCTTGCAAACATTTCCCTGGGTAAAAGAGAACACTCACCATAAATATCTCATTAAATTTGGGATACAAGAGATGATTATTCAATTTTAATTTTTTCTTGTATTTTAACGGACTTGAGCGGAGAAAGAAACTGGTGGGATTTTCTAAAAAACAACATGCAATTGAATGAGGTTAAGGAATACCAGCATGACGGATTTGAGCTTATTGAAATCTATCAGACCATTTCCTCATCAAATCACCTCCGCAAGCAATTCCAGTGGTTTTACATTCAATGGAGTTTGAAAATTCACTTCGGCACTTGGATAATAAATATTCGTCTTGACTGTCTTTGTGTCCAGATGACGACTAGATTATCTCGTCGAAGGCCGAGCTCATCGTCTGCTCGCTCTAGATGAAAAATGTACCGCGATTAACCCTGACGTTGGCGTGTTTCACGAGGGCTCGCTCTGAAGTTGGCATGTTTCGCGCGTGGAATAATCGGCGCCCCACACTGCTCGCACCTCAAACAGACCGCTCCAATCAACCAGTAGAGTCACACACTCTACTCTCTCTCTCATCATGTACCTCTCTCGATATATCATTATTCCTGTATTCGTGTTCTCTTTCGAGGTATCCTATCCAAGTAACAGCTCTCTTTTAGCACTGGGTGGGGTTTTTTCCCGCGAGTATTTTGAAGAGTTGAAAAAATTTTTCTCCAAAGATTCTTTCGCGATTTTGAAAAATTTTCGCGAGAGTGTCTGTGACTCAAGAAATTGAGAGGAGAGAGAGAGAGAGAGCAGGCAAGCAGCCCACATCGAGGAGAACATCGCTTTGCCCACCCGCCCGCCCGTTCATCAGTCCAGCGAGGAGGACTTATCACCTCGCCACCCGCTGAGACATCCATCGTGAGGAGGTGCAACATCTCGCCCAACCGCCCGCCCGCACATCACCCAGCGCGAGCGCAAGTACGTCCAGTTGTAACTGACTCAGCAGCCAACGTATCTCGGGAGACGTGATATGCAGACGACGATCTTCGCAGTCGTAGCCTGCCTCAGCTGTCAAGCGTAAATACAAGCTCATTATAGACTCACCCATCTCTCTCAGAAGATCCAAGCTCGTGATCGCATTCATATCCACGGTACTGCCGAAATTTTGAATCACCATGTTTAATGTTCCCAATATTTTCAAGTCAAAGTCTCGTGAGTCATTGGAGCCAATTGGCACGTTACCAAAGGACAATCATCCTAACACGGGAATTTTGGACTGGGACTTCTGCGTACCAAGTGCTAATGAGATATTTAATCGACTCATTTTCAGGAATGATAAGATGAATTCCCAAGTAAATAATCACGAACCGAGTGGAACCTGGGGGATGATGCGAACGTGTTCAATGCTTTACAAGAGAATGAAGATAGGGTGAGCGTGAGTTGGGCGAGCACGCCCGCAAATAGGCCCCAAATCATGGGTCCAAACTTTCAAAAATGGCGAACTCCAGATTCCGCAATGGATGAACCCCCAGTCCGGTTGATTCCGATTCGTACAAATGCCAATGCCCCGACCCCTATAGTCTCGGAGAAGGACGTGATTTATGTAAGAGACGATGATGGTAATCCCATCCCGTGTAGATTACAGCATATGCCAAGTCCAAAGATTGCGGAAACTTCTACAATTGATCCGAAGAAGACAAATAGCAATGATGAATGCATCCCAGGAATTAGTGATGATTCTCGTAATTTAGACCATGAAAATTCAACAGACGGGAACAGAGCCATCCTGCAAGCCCCGGAGGCCAAAATCTACATCAGAATTTTCAACAGTCAAATTTGACACAGCAAACACCATGGGACATATCCCAAAACTCAGACGTAGATCAGCAAAATTTTCAAAATCCATTTCAAACCATGGCCCGAAAACTACAAAATCTCCAATTGCGGAACGGTCAATTACAGAGTTTCCCATCACAAAATTTTCAGACACAGAATTCCCAATCGCAAGATGGGCCGTCACAAAACTTCCAGCCACAGAATTTACAAGAACAAATCTCAGTGAATAATGGCAACACGTATGAAAACGCTGTACCTACACGGGGGGCAAATTGGGAGGAGTCTTTTACGGAGAACCTTTTCCGGGCAATGGGATACACATCATTGTCTGATATGCTCAAAAGGTTAGTGTTCCTCGAATCTGAGGGTAAGAATCAAGTAACGCAGACTCAACAAGAGATACCGGTGCGCGACTGCGGTACTCCAATGCGCAATGAACAAGCCCGAGAAATCCAGTGTGAGCATCATACTCCGCAAAAGGCACGTACAGGTTACGGAACCCCGCAGAATGTCGGGGGTTTCAGTCCCAACGGACTTTTTCCAAATGTTATGTCAGGTCAAATGCAACGAATACAAATATTCTCAGCGCAAACGCCCAGCGCCGGGGACCAGAGTCATACGCAGTCACCTCATCGTAATCCTTCAATGGAAACATTTTCTCGAGAAACTTTGGATCCGAGTTTTTATGGAATGTTGACAAGTATTAAGAAATTCGAAGGCGACGCGAATGATCTGGAGATATTCTGCGGTACGGTGAGATATGCGGCGAAGTTGGGTAGTACACGAGAATCGGAACGTATGATGTTAATAGAAATAGCAGGGAAATTGCGCGGCACGGTGAAAGCATCATTTGCGTCTACTGTCATGAAATATGAGTCAGCCGTAAGATTTTCGGAAGAGTTGGAAGGACAATCCACAGTTGTTGAGTCATTGGACGATATAATGTCAGAATTGGAAGCCTGCGTCAAGAAGAATGACGAACCATTAGAATCATACGGAACGAGAATTCAAACAATTCTGGGAAGATTTGAATGCATCGCCGTGTCGAAAACGCAGTATACGAGCATTGGAATTGAATCGCGCTCGCGAGATGCAGACGAGGCTGCTCTGACGTGCTTTGTCATAGGAATCGGCAGCGAGTTGAAGAGTATTGTACGCAATGGACGACCCTGTAACGTACGTGAGGCAATAAAACTTGTTCAACAAGCCGAGATGCAGCGTCAACACTACCCGAACGCGGAACAGATGACGCGCGTCCATTCTCCACCTTCTTCATCTGCCTCGAAGCAAGCAAACGTTCGCGCACTAGACTCGCAGGTTATCTGTCAATATTGCTCGCTAGCGGGTCATGTTGGGGATAAATGTTATAAAAAGGCTAACGATAATAAGGTGTGCCAGTACTGCGAGGGAAAAGGCCATGATGCCCAAGTATGCTGGCAATTAGAGGATGATTTCAAGAAACGCGAAGTGTATATTGATCGCCCAAGTACGCGGAGGAATCAGGATAACCCGAGAGGCAGGGAGAGAGGTGGAGGAAATCAACAGAATCGATCAAGGGACGATCGAAACGCGCGCTCTCCGCAAAATCACGACGTGAGTGGGACCCAACATCGCCCGAGTAATTGCGCAGGTCAATCAAATTCCCATCTCAATGATGCAAGCACGCCCCAACAGGGGTCACTGGTACAGCCCCAAACTCATGCGAATGTGAATCCCAATGAGTCTTCAAACTAGTTGCCCGCCCGCCGTAATCCTCAGACGACGGGCGCATTCGCGATGCAACCACATGAGCATTGTCAAGATGCAGCAACAACGATGATGAGAAATCATCATTCGATTTATCGTCGGGAATACCATCTGACGATGAATCAGGAATGAGTACGGTAGGTGAAAATGAATCTGGTGGAAGTACACCATCACTGCTTCAATCGAGAATTAGAATAACATCGATCAAATTTTTGAAAATGGGGAAAATACCGCCAGTAGCTGATTTTAAACTCGCGGAGCCGTAGATCGGAAAGCCAGACTTTATATTGATTCCGGTGTCGATGTGTGCATTATTGAAGAGAGTGGAATCAAAGACCTCGAGTCAATCGACAACCCAGATATATTGATCATCAATGGCGTTGCAAGAGGCGAATTGAGATCCTTGCGAACAATCTGCATGAAGATTAATGGTATGCATTGGCAAATTCATGTCATCCCCGACACCATCTTGCTTGAATGCGATGGGCTGAGCGGATGGGATTTTTTGACAGGATTTGCAGGGAAACTTCACCCCAAAGCCTGCTGCCTTGAATTTGAGGAAGTCTCAATTCCTTTTGTATATGGGTAGTTCTGGAGCAAGCTGGACAAAACCGTCCCCAAGGAGGTCTGGAAAGAATTCCAAGAAATTTTTTTGACGGAGTACTATGTGGAAATCTTTGAAAGAAATTTTCTCCAGATCTTTTTCAACCACCTGGTGGGCCCTAGGGCCCGAAAAGGCCCATTTTTGACCCTTTTTGAGCCTATCTTGAGAAATTCATATCTTCGACCCAGGAAACCGTCTGAGACGTGTGTGGGCGCATTTCCTTTGTAAACGCTTGAACTCTTGGGAGAAAATTCGTCCAGAGTGGAATTATCGAGTCTAGTGACTTCTAGGGGGAAATTACTGGGAGCGAGTTTTTGCGATTTTTGCGTCATCTTCCAGACGCTATAGCTCCATTTAGATGCAAGATAATCAAATTCTGAGGAGAGGGTTCTATAGGTCTTGAAAATACCTACAATTTGCAACCTTGAATGACTCGATATCTCATTTTCGCGATGAGCTATGGCCATTCGGAGTTAAGCATTCTTGTTAAAACGTGGAACTTTGAGGTTAGGTTTCTAGAAACGTAAATTCTTTTCTTTCACCAAACCTATGGGAAAATGTTCTCCAAGGTTTGTATTTCTAGCCCAAAAAGTTTGGCCATTTGCTATTTTTTCTGGTTTTCTTAATAGGTCTTCGAAAATGCCGAGAAATAGTGATTGTTACGCATTTTTCCCCGTTGAAAAGACCGTTCCGGAGCTAGTAGTTAATAAATTTTTTTATTAGCACAACGATGGATACCGATGTTCACATAATCTACAGAAAATTGAGGAACAGTCAAGATAATTGAAATTATGTTAGGACTTATAGGCAAATTTTGACTCATTCGGGCTCCTTATCGAAGCAAATACTGTTATACTGGCTGTGGAACCTTGCTGAATCTCGGATTCGAACATTCTCAAATGCTGTGAATGATGAGATGGTCTGATCAGATTGATGATACATGTCGAATTGATCCAATCATCTCCTTTGAAGAAGCTCTGGTATGTGAATGATAATCTGAGGATCCGGCCAAATTTGCCATTCAGTTCTTCAAGACTTTCATTTTTTCAGACAATTCAGCCGCTGATACTTCTTTGAATTCTGCAGTTTTGTTATCAACCGGTCTCACATGATGATATGAGGGAGTATAGGGAACAGCCCTTGCAGAGTCGTACCTGTGTTTCAACTTTGTTTGACGAGCCAGACATTCATCAGAGCTCACCCAAATAAACCTATTGATCCGCAATTTAGAATCTTTGCCAGCGATACGTAATTGAGATTGTTCGATTGGATACCTCGAGTATACACGCTTAGAAAGTTTTCCTATGCGGACTGTGAATGAGAGACATCATGACTTGTTTCAAGTAATGAATACCTGATAGTCGTCATGTTGGCATCCATGTACTTGTACATGCTGAGAGGATTCAGAATCTGTTGATCCGCAGGCAACTGGAGAGATGCCTTACGAACAACTCGCTCTACATTCGCACCAATACCGTCACCAGCACTCTCCCCGCGACTGGTAGCAAAGTAATTATGCGACTCTACTTTCAAGCCGAAATCGTTCTGATGAGAACATAGATTGCTGAAATACTTCCTAGAAACATTGAATTGATTTACTTCTGCACATCTGGAAGCGAAGCGACGAAAAGTCGAAGAAGAAGATACTTCACCTGTTCTTGTACTGGCTTGGTGCACCGTCAGTCCAGTAACGAACTTCAAGAATTCACGGAAATTGTTTCTGCCTGTCACGGAAAGAGTGCTTGTGACGGCTTCCGTGCGACTGTGAAGCGAGTTGTTCGGAAGGCATCTTTTCAGTTGCCTGCGGATCAACAGATTTTGAATCCTCTCAGCATGTACAAGCACATGGATGCCAACATGACGACTATCAGGTATTCATTACTCAAAACAAGTCATGATGTCTCTCATTCACAGTCTGCATGGGAAAACTTTCTGAGCGTGTATACTCGGAGTATCCACTCGAATAATGTCAATCACGTATTACTGAGAAAGATTCTGAATTGCGGATCAATAGTTTCATTTAGGTGAGCTCTGATGAATGTCTGGCTCGTCAAACAAAGTTGAAACACAGGTTTGACTCTGCAAGGGCTGTTCCCTATACTCGCTCATGTCATCATGTGTGACCGGTTGATAACAAAACTGCAGAATTCAGAGAAGTATCAGCAGCTGAATTGTCTGAGAAAATAAAAGTCTTGAAGAACTGAGTGGCCCATTGGGTCGGATCCTTAGATCATCATTCACATACCAGAGCTTTTTGGGAGGAGATTATTGAATCAATTCGACATGTCTCATTAATCTGATCAGACCGTCTCATCATTCACAGCATTCGAGAATGTTCGAATCCGAGATCCAGCAAGGTTCCAGAGCTAGTATAACAGTATTTGCTTCGATAAGGAGCTCAAATGAGTGAAAATTTCCCTATACGATCTTACATAATTTTAATTATCTTGACTGTTTTTCAATTCTCTGTAGATTATGTGAACATCAGTATCCATCGTTGCGTTCTACTAAGAGAATATATATACCACTGGCTCAGAAACGGTTGTTTTAACGGAAAAGAATGCGTACAAATCACTATTTTTCGACATTTTCGAGGACCTATTGAAAAAAAAAACGAAAAAATAGCAATCGCCAAACTTCTTGGGATAGAAGTACACACCTCAGAGAACATTCTCCCATAGGTTTGGTGGAAAAAAAGAATTGACGTTTTTGGAAACCTAACCTCAAAGTTTCACGTTTTAACAAAAATGCTCAACTTTGAATGGCCATAGCTCATCGCGAAAATGAGATATCGAGTCATTCAAGAATGCAAATTGTAGGTGTTTTCCAGGACTACAGAACCCTTTTCTTCGAATTTGATTATCTTTCATCTAGTTGGAGCACTAGCGTCTGGAAAATGACGCAAAGATCGCAGAAACTCGCTCCTAGTAATTTTCCCCTAGAAGTCACTAGACTCGATAATTCCACTCTGGACGAACTCTTTCTCAAAAGTACAAGAGTTCACGGAGGAAATGCGCCCACAGACGTTGCAAGAGGTTCACCTGGGTCGGAGATATGAATTTGTCGAGATAGGCTCGAAAAGGGTCAAAAATGGGCCTATTTTGGGCCTTAGGGCCCACCAGGGGCTTAAAAAAGATCTGAAAAAAATTTTTCTCAACGATTCTCACATAGTACTACGTGGAAAAAAATTTTTGGAATTTCTTCAAGAACCCCCTGGTGATGATTTTGTCCAGCTCGCTGGAGTAATAAACTGCACTGAAAAAACAATTCATATTGATATTCCAAGAGTTAAGATGAGAAGTTCTGAAGAATAAATACCTTTGGGCAGTGACGATGGAAAACGCGATGATGAGGACATCGCGGTATGTCATAATAGTAGGCTATTTGAAAAAGAGCCTGTGGAAGTTGAGTCGTCTTCCGAGAAGCGTAGTGACGATGATAAGCGCAAGCGCGATGAAGCGGCTGCAGAATGCGTCAGGATTCTGATGAAACTCGTAGATGTGAGTGGACTCAATGGGGAAGAGATCGAGCATGTATACAAGCTCTTCATGATCGATTCATGGCGATTTGGTCTAGAGGGCGAACACTTGCCAGCCACGTATGTGATTAAACACAAAAAAGAGTTGGAATCAGACAAACCGATCAGAAGTAAGTGGTACAGATCACCTCCGGCTATGAAAAATGTCATGATCAAAGGAATTGAAAAATTGCGTGACTTGGGCATTATACGCCTATTCAGATCGCCATGGAGAGCAAACTGTGTTCTTGTTCCAAAGGCGCCGGATGGAGACGGGACTCAAATATTTCGGCTCGTAACAGATATTCGCCCACTCAACGAGATCACGGTTGGAACGTGTCAACCTTCATCGTTTACGACGGATGTACTCGATCAGCTGGCGTCCGCGCGATACATCACAGTTGTCGATCTATTGAACGGATTTCATCAGATCAAAATGCACCCGGAATCCGCCAAACTCATTGCGTTTGATGCAATCAATAAGCACTGGGGGTTTTCTAGGATGGCTCAAGGTACGCAAGGCGCTTCCGATACGATTAATGAAGCCATGTTTATGGCGTTCGCCGGATTAACCCCGGATGAAATCGTGCTTCACGCGGACGACATCTATTTATGGGACGAAACGCTGGATGAGCATGAGAGAAAATTCAAATGATCCATGCGAAGGATCAGCGAAGCTAACCTTGCAATCTCGCCAGAGGAATGCCAATCCTTACGTCGCGGAGCAAAAGTTTTGGGCCATATTGTCGGCAAGCGCCAAATTAAACCGGATCCAGCGAAGACCGGAGCGGTACGCGAATATCCCGCGCCAACAAACGCGCGTAGAGAGACCATTTCTTGGGCTGATGGGATACTATCGTCGTTTCATGAGAATTCATGCAGGAAATTCACATTCACTCAACAAACTTCTGAAGGAGGACGCCCCATCCAAATGGGAGCCCGAGCAACAACGCGCGCTCGAGGAATTGCGCGACGCGTTAAGTGAAGATCCAGTATTCGCTGGACCAGATTTTACGAAATTCAATTGGATATTCGAATGTGATGCGTCCGACTATAGTGTAGGCGTGATTCTTAGCTAGGGCGATATTGGGAAAGCTCATAACGTGGCTTACGCATCTTGCGTTTTACGTGGAAGCGCCCTTGATGGGCCAGTTTTTGACGAAGAACTATTTGCGAATGTTTCCGCGAAAGACGCTCCCCGTCCATATTTATACGGTCGCAGATTCACGGTAATAACGGATGATGAACCCTTACGCCATTCCCATAATTCGAAGGAAGTCGATACGAGGTTCGGCAGGCTCAAGGCGCAGCTACGTGGCTACGATTTTAATATTGTATACAGAGCGGGTACAGAGAACGGAGCGGCGGACGCATTATCACGCAATCCAATCATCTAGCCGGGCGAAATGAATCCCGAGGTTCCGCGAGAAGAACTCTATGAGTTGGCTGAGAAGCAAGAGGAAAAGGATCCATCGTGTGATGAGTATCACCCACCGCATCTACAAAACGCGCGCGAGACGCACGCGGGATGCGGGAAAATCGAAAATCGCCGAAGACGAATAGTCAGGAACTGATGACTCACCGAGCAAGCAAAAATCGATCGAGCCGACCACGGAGTCCGTGCCTGAAGGTGAGTCAGATCGAAAAATTCTGAGAATAAGAAGACCTCGGAAGAGCTACCGAAAATCGCAAACCTCTCAGCGCATCCAGCACCTATTTCCATTGCTCACCTCCTCGGGATTCGCTCAGCAGTCCGCAACAGCGGATGCGCCACCGCTTCCTCAACCACCGAGCGAGCCGAGGATCGTATGTACGGAGGGCGGTAGTGAGCAGATAATTCAGGAACAGCCCCCGATTCTGGGGAGAAGATACCGCGTGGCTGAAGTGGTTTCGATCCCACACTAGAGACAATCGAGACCCCAATTTCCCAGGAAATTGAGAATCCAGAATCAGAAGCAATGGAAATTGTAGATCAACTGCTGCCCATGAATCAGCAAAATGGGAAAGAAAATCCCAACTCAAAAAGAGAGTTACCCAAAATTGAATCAGTGGAAATTTCAAATCCACAAGCAGAATTGTCAAAATTCAGAATATCAACGAACACATGTGGTAGGAATTAGAATTTTTGAAAAATTCCAATTCAGCAAAATTTCGAAAAATACGCTGCTAAATGAGATTAGCAGAATGCTTTCTCAAATCGGTATCATACATAATTGGCCTCATGCATTTTTTTGACCCCCTAAATAAAAGGTATGGCAGATTGGAGCAAATTCAGCGGAATAAGGTGCAATTTGAGAAAAAATTCTCAAAATTTTTTTTCAACTTGTGCAAATTGTTCCAAAGTCGCGTAACTTGAAA
>JAPYYZ010000817.1:0-28484 GCA_030522705.1 Eretmocerus eremicus
AATGAGTGAAATCTATTCGGAGTTACTAGCTCGAACAGATTTAGTGGGTAAGATTAAGGAAGTTTGCTGATCAAAATCATGGAGCCGGCATGAATACTATGACAATCCTGATGTGAATCATAATCTTCAATGACAATCTCAGAACAGAAGCTGGACGAAAAGATGTCGGGGTCCCATCCTGATTACTCGATTCAAGGTCAATCGCCCGATTCCAAATGCCCGACGGTAGCTACGCCCGATGACCATTCGCCCGACATAAAATTACCCGATGCCATTCGCCGGATTACTCACCGGTATTGTCGAATTTTCAAAGTTTTTGGTGATTCTTTGAGATATAGCGGATCTGGAAGGAAACGCAGATCTAAAAAGTCCCCTATCATCGGGGTTACTTTCACTAGTCTTCATGGTATCTTCAGAATTTTTAGAGGAATTTGAGAAATCGACAATGTTAGTTTATCAAATATCCCAATAACAGTTTGGTGAGGATGAAACCGGCATTCTTCAAGATAGATCTCATTCAAAAAAGTGTCGGCCAAGAGCGTCATCGCACCATCAAAAGTTCAGCAATAGATGTGACAGAAGCCCACCGATTAGCTGTTTCTGAAATTTTGAACCAGCCAACGACATTTGGAGCGTCCGATTACAGTCTCAGGTTCTGATATCACTCAGCTAGTCCAAAAGGGTGCAGCCCAATCAAGTCGACGTTTCTGACGTAGCGTACGTGCCTCTCGCGTGACACTTTTTCTCTCTTACAAGCGTTCCCTCGCGCGTGTTTACAGCCCGTAAAGGCGGATCGCTCTCCACGCTCGCTCTCCATTCTTCTCTTTGAGCGAGGAGCCGCATTGCAGCAGCCCTTACCCGAATGTACTCGGCGCGAGGAAATAAAAATCATTGATAACGAGGCGCACCTCGAGGCCTCGCTCGTTTCTCGATCGCGCAGCGTGTCCGTCTCGGTCTCTCCGTATACATACTCGGGGTGCCTCCATGGGCGGCACCACACGGAATACGGCACATATAGGTGCACCGCAGTGCGCTAACGGGGGACCCCCGGCGCGGCGACTGCGCAGCTGTGTGCCCCCCGTGAATCTATGCGGCGCGCGAGATTCCCGATCTGCAGGGCCGATCTGCGCGAATGTTCGTGCGACGTCTGCGTGCTAGTTGAGAGCCCCCGCGCTTTGCTGCCGCTGTGTGACTTTCATTGTGCCGCCGTTGCGCCGCCGCCATGTTCTTTTCTCTCTCTCTCTCTCTCTCTCTCTCTCTCTCTCTCTCTCTCTCGCTCTCTCTTTTCGTATATCTGCCTGATGGCCATGTGAGCATTTGGGAGCCGATTCCTGGGGCGCGATGATGACTGCGATTGCAGAGAGTGACATGAATATTTTATCGACCCGTATACTCTGGGCCGATCGATGTTAACAGGCTGGTATAGAGACAATTGGAGGGGAAGCCGGAGATTCTCATTGAAGGTCTCATTTGCCAGATGCTGCTGGGTTTTGATTCATTTTCAAGTACCGACGCTCCTCGGCGCTGCAAATTGACAGGCGCGAAGCTTGTGGGATGGCATCAGCAAACCTGCATGTGAATCCGAGTAAACGTGCATGGTGGATTGATGCAAGCTTTTCCGGTGCTTGATTACTCTAGATGTGATCAAACCTGACATGAGAATCGTAACATCCTATGTCGATCCCACATCTATCAACTTCGTTGTGAATTTGAGATAAAATAATGCTGTAAAGTCCCTGGTTCTGGATTTCACCATAAGTGATCAATGGTTTCCCGACAAGAATATTGGACTTCATACAGGTATAGTAGTGTGGCTATTGTGGGAAAATTTTTGGTTGATTTTTAATGAGTATTCTTATTTGCTGATCCGATTTCAGAAGGTCACTGTTCGATATTCCGAGCTTTTCTGTTTCATTATAATTTTTCCTAATAAGGTATTCCAACCAATCTACCGAGGCTCTTCCATAATATTGTTGGGTATCAATCCTGGTCACCCACCCTTATCAATTTCTTACTACGGAATTCTTCACTGGGCACTGAAATTCTATTGGGTGGATATTGTGGTTCGGGTTTCATCCTAAACTCCGGAATTTTAGACCGAAGCCTATACCTCAGGAATCCTTTGGTTGTCTTGTAACCTGCGACTGTGCTCATTATTTCGAAACCGTCTCATCGTCAATATTTGACTAACTCGTCGGGTAGGGAAGGGAGGGGGCATAAGGATTATTATGAAACCAAGAATTTTTTTCATGGCTATAAGTGGAGTAATCATTCGGAGTTGTTTGAGTTTCTGCTGAGGTTCCATTCCGAGCGTTATTATCACAGGAATCTCGTTCTAATAAAATCATCAGTGAATGACGAGCCTTCCTACCAACTTTTTGGTTCCTAGTCTTCAATCAACGACCTCTTCTATGGCCATTCAAGTTCTTTCTGAACTTGTCTCAGGGTTTAATAATTGCGACCTGTGAAATCAACTATTTCAGAATTTATCGCTTTAGTTTGGACAGTTCACTGAAATGCTAGCGGAGGTTTTGCCGGAGTGTCAGCTTGATTCAATCCCGAATAATTTTGTTGAGTTCATCGAGAATTTTTCCGGGATAGTTTCGGGGTCCAGTACTGCTACGTGCCTGGAGGCTCTTCAATAAAAAGACTCGTGAATTAATTAGGGTTTCCCTCGGAGTTGTGCTGGAACTCAGCACTAACCCAGAAGATCCGAAGATAGTGTTGTAGAGATGTCATGAGACTCGTGAATCTTGAGCTGGAACCATATTTTTTGGACATCTCATAGAGCCCCAAAGGGCGTGGCTAGAAAAATGTTCGTTATATAGGATGAGTTTTGAAGTTGGCACGCAAATTTTTCTTCATCTCGACTTGTTTCAAAACATCTCCTCGTGCGTACTAGCTTGCATCTGATGTCATCATGAATCTCACCTAAAATCATGGAAAGAGTAATATAATATCTGAAAACAAAATTCTTTTCAATATATCAAATCAATATATCAATTTTCACTGCTCACTTCTCCTGCAAATTGCTAATAGCAGTAACAACAAGGCTTTTTTGAAATCCGTGCAGAATTTTTTTTTGATCGTCGGTAATAACCAAACAGCTTGAAAAACTGATCAATATACTTTCGATTCATTGCTACTGGCATGCTTTACATGGCTGAGAAATCCCTTGGGTCAAGTTTGACGCCAACTCTGTTCTACGATACGTGATTCTTGTCTGTTTTCGTTGCTGTTGTGGGCATACAGAACTCGTGAGCCGCAAGCCACAATCTCCGCCACTTTATTCGAAAGTTACTGAGGGGAACTGTAATAATCAAGAGAATGTTGATGAAAAAGAATGTACGAAGCTTGTTGGGTCGTAGGTAATCCCTTCCGATGGAAATATGTTGATTGTAGATTGATCAATTTTGGGGGAGTTATACCAGGGCTGTGATAACGTTTCTAGGATGCTATCTGGATTTCTCTTGTAACTGAACGTGGTTCATGCTAAAGTTATTATATCATCAAGTTACACATTCGCTCATTTTCCCGAGAATCATTCACCGGATTCCTCACTAATTCATTACAGCTTTTACGAAGATTGTATTCGAATCCAGTTCCAATCGCAGTCTTGAGGCTTCCTTCTAGAATTTTTCATAGGAATTCTTACGGAGATGATCTCAGATTCTATGCATGATTGTGTTTTAAGGAATCTTTCCACAAAAGCCCTTATCCATCGATAAAGTGCCCAGCATAAGAGTGTCGGACTTATGAATAACGGTTCAGGCTGTTGGAATCTATTATGATGATCTCGCCGAGAATACCCACCGATTTTCTAAAAGTGATACAGAAACGGTTCCTGATGAAAGTAGTGTCAGGTCACTTTTTGGACATTTTTTCCGCTATGATTCCCTCAAAAGTAATCGTCACGCATTCATTGAATCGAATACATCATCCTACTCAATATTTCGTATTCTGATCGATACTACAGTCTTGTAGAGTAAGACTCGTGTGGTAGTATTAGGATTTTGATTCATGTTCTGAAATCTTTAAAATTGTACTTCTCTTCGTTTAGTTGGTGAACTTTCAGATGGTAACGAATTCCATTGTCGGTTTTGATTTCGAGAGTCTTTTGAGAATATTGATATGATGACTCTATCGTAGGATACTTGACTATATATGTGCGGAGAGTCTTTAGCAGTTCTTCCTGCTAACTTATTTTATTCTTTCTCAAAATGAGCAACATTTCGGTTGCATCATGCAGCCCTTTTCAAGCTGAAATCAAATATAATCGATTGATACAACGACATTCTGACATAATATTGTACGACTAAAAATGAGACATTTTACCTCACATAAATGAACCAATCAATGACATATCAGAGAGATCATGTACATATATTTTACCAAGACTAGCTTGGAGTGGATTAGTTTTAATATTGTGACACATTCTTACGAACATACTCGTTGTTCAAACCTGCAGAATTGTTTCAGTTGTAGACTACTTATGATATGGCAATTGCTGTAGATTGAGGTGCAAGAGGAAACAAAACTTACAGATGGAAGCGTATGGGATCCAATTGATCTCTCAGTTCCCCAGGCAATGGTGTATAATTTTTCACTTTTTGCACGTGATGGTGTAGGCGAGTGATCACCCTGGGAGACTGATTGATCGTGGGAGATTGGCATGTGAAATGTGGCGTATGTTTGTGCGAAGAGTCCTAATTTGCCGATCGAGTATGCCAATCACTTATCGCAATGATAGAGGGAGTCGATGAACTGAGAGTATCGGTGGGAATCGGCGAAGGATGAGAATTCTCATTAGGGATATTGGATTTTCTAAAAAAAAAGAATAAAATTCTTGTATACATTTCTTCGCGGTATAGAGTGTTGGAGAAATAATAGATACTCGTCATCTCTGAGGAAAATCGTGATCTGGTTCTATTTTCCATATCGTGGAACTGGATTTTTTTCAAATCAATTTTGTGATTTGTTTCCATGTGAGGAGGCTGGAGCGAACTTCTCATAATTGTTACGTACATCTCTTTTGTGTTCGTTAACTTGTGAAAATATTTCGAGGTCATCACGGTTAAACCAGAGGATACTCAACTCTCCCTCACAGCTTCCCAAACGATTAAGAATGAGGAAAATTTTATCTTCCTGAGAAAAAGTCTCACAAAACGACCAAAAGCACGAGAGTAGGCTGCTATACATGCGCAACTCGCTAGTTGAGATGTACCGCATCAATTACACAGAACACACGTACAGTTAAATGACACCCAATATTTGCGTGGCTCGAGCCAAATTCGCCCGAGGACGGGCCTCGTCAAGCAGAAGAGTGAGCGCGAAGAAAGAGTCGCGAGGCGTGTGCGAAGTGCAACGTACAATGGTGTGCGTGAGGAACGTGCCATTTTGCGAATTTCCCATTGAGCGGGCGCACGCGCTCACGCACGTGTACACCGATTTCCATCCCCCAAGGCTCGATCGGCAGAGACCTCGACTCGACGCACTGTTACTGCGTAAATGCGACTCGCTCCCTGTTTGCCACACATATCTTGCGTGCGGTGCATGTACTCGGTCTTGTAGTGACGAGAGTTGCTTGCTCATACGTGCGGTTTCTCGTCAGACGGCAGTCGTCGGATCACCGGCGGCGAATCGCATTTATTGTCCTACACTCAAGTGTAAACAATTCCATTAGCTCTCGGGCTCTGCCTCTCCCATACGTGTATATGTGCTAGCGCAAACCCCAAAACTACTGCGGAGACTCGCTCATGCGGTATACAGAACGACTGCTCTCTCCTGGGGTATATATGCTGTATCGCTTGGTCAATGATTGCAATGGGAGATGTGGCAAATATGAAATGGTTAGTTTGGTATACGTGTGTGTAGGCAAACGAGGAAGATTACGAGAGTTCGTAAGGTGTAATGTGGGAAGGGAGGAACATCTTTAGTACAACATTGTCGTCTTGAATAAGACTATAGCATGTTCCTATAGAAGATCAATATCGATGTTGAGAAAAAACTCGACGATACGCTGTACATTCAGACCAGGAGCTCAGCATCCAGATACATGATGAGAATACTTCAAATGCACAATACGAGTGCGATGTGGCTCGTAGATGGAAAGATTCTGACACGAATTCAGGATCTCTGAATGAACATTACTGCATGAATTTTGTGTGACAGGTCACTAAAACGTCTACAAAACGCTGTGTTCGAGAGTGCAATTATCGATTATCGTGGGTGAAGAGAGATTCGAATAGGAGTTCAATTCGAGATCCCACGCTCAAGAAGATCTTTCTTGTCTGCTCAATTAGGTTTTCATCGTATCATCCATCGAGATCACTTTTTCCGATCAATTTCTCAATATAAAATTGCGCTTGTTATACACCGCTTATACCTTCCGATGGGAATGGAATTCGAATCAAGCGAGATCTGCTCTCTGACGACTTGTACCTGTACCAAATCACATGACATCTAGATACTTCACGCGAAAAATTGGAAGAAGATTGATAGCATGCAATTATATGTATATGCTGCAGCGAATTGAAGTTACCTGTGAAAATTTTGACAGTGGTTTGGTGACGACTTGCACTGTATGCAACATGCGATTTGATTCTGTGCTCGTCTTATTCCGTTAGAATGAAAACATAAGTCCCATAAGAAACTTCATTGAAAAAAATTATATCCCTGTCTATCACCCAATGACATGAACTGATTATGCCTCCGGTACAATGTAATTACAATGTCACCAGAAATTTGAGAGCAAAAATTCAAAGTCACACCGTTTTCTCTCAATGGCTAGCTAGATCTGAAGGTGATATTTGCCACGAAAATTTTAGCATTACAATTGTACGCCATACCCTCGAAAAATTTTCTCAGCTCAAAATTTCCCAAGAAATTTACACTTTGCGCAAGCTGCTGATTCTCGACACAATCCCTCAGAATAACCATCCAAACCCAATAATGGGAAATACGTAATACGGCGCAATGCATTGCACGGATTCCGGCTGGTTAAACTTTTCCCAATATCCATCGAGCGCCGCGATTTTCTCATCGACACAAAACGATCATATACTGCACTGGATTCGTATGCGCGCGACAGGAAATAAGAGAGCGCACCGCGATCCGATGCCGCGCCGCTCATTGCAGAAGGGAGGCTTTCCACTCGAGCGATTACGAGCAGCGACCATTCGAAATCGGCTTAAACGCGCCAGCTAAAAAGATATATCTGACGCATCCAAAGGGCAAAGGAGCTATATGCTGGGAAGAACGGATAGGAGTTATTTGGCGGCCGATTTACAAGGGGGTGCGAGAAGCAGAGCGTCGCATTGTGCACCGCCTGTCATCCTCAGCTTCCTCAACCCTCGAATGCTAATTATACGTCGCCCGGATTTTCCTCGCGGCTGTCTCGGCTTCTCGCTCTCTCGCTCTTTCTCGTATGCTCGCTATATATGCTCCCTTGTACATTGCGTGTTCTCTCGTTCTCTTCGCGTATGGCTGCTCTGCTCTCGCTCTTTTCGCGGACAAGGGCAAGGGAAGTGTGCGCACAGAATGCGAGGGTCAGGAACAATCGAGGGGCTCGCCCTAATAGGCCGGATATATGATGAGGCGCTATGTACACACACAATTGGTCTTGCGGGCTCCGATCTATCAACCCAGTTTTGCTGTCGGCGTGATTTTTCCTCAATCTTTCGACGATTGAGATGACGAGCCACTACGCGGGCTCTTCATTCAGTCCATTTTCACGATATACGTATTGTATGTGTTCGTTCATTCTGAGGAAATTCATTCGTGACCGTGAAGGGTAATGAGCCGAATTGATTTTCCTCACTTACGAAATAATGCATGCAAAGTTGCTTCGTAGTCAAGGGTACAGGTTGAAAAACCTTTCCACGGGTCCAACTTGAGGAAAATTGTTGAAAATTTTGTGCCGTTCAGCCTCGCGTTAAGCTTACCGGTCACTTTCATCTGATACGATATGCAGTAATATAATTGTAAACGAGTGATAGGTTATGATCCCTATTGAATTTTATGAGAAAAATGAATGTAGTCGATTTTAAATATTATTGGCAATGTTCCCAAGTGGTTTTGTTGCTGTTGCTGTAGTTAAGAATGTTCTTCATTCATGACTCCGAGGAAACTTTTTTGTTCCAAGTATACCAAATTAGTTGGAAGAAATTCGTTAGGCACTACTTCTATCATTTATCAAAATTTCATTCCATAATGTGATTTTTTTAAATTATTCAACGCCTTGAAAATTTGAAGACTTTACATTAATCTTTGGAAGGGTAAGAAATCGCATAATCTCATTCATGAAAGTAATATAAGCCTCGATATCCGTTAGTCAGCATATTGAAAACCCTCATTTGTACATCTGAGAGTAGGAAATGTTCCATCGTAGATGAATTATGAATATTGCCTGGGAGAAGTTTAGAAAGACGAAAAGTCTGCCTCGCTTCGCAAAGGAGGTAGTATCTTAACAAATAGCTTATGTAGCAAAGTGTAAAAGAATATTTGTAGCTCATGTTTGATTTTTGAGTTGTTTGGATAGTGATTTTTCAAAGATATTTTTCAAAATATAAAGTTCTTCGTAAGATGTACGCTTTTACTTTTGAATACATAGCGCTCTCAGAGATACAACTTCTTCTCTGACACGTTCTGGGATACAGATCTCTCATATATAGATTCTTGAGGATACGCTTCCAATTCCCTGGATTCTTAATATGTTATATACTTTCTATATCGTCTAACAAACGGTTTGGATCTTTTTATTTTATCGCGCAAAAAATTTACAACTTTCTGTCATTTATTCACGGATCGAAATAAGGCTCTCCATTCACACAGATTATACTGCTAGAAAGTTTTGATTCTCAAGTGAAGATTTGTTCTTCTGTAAATTGGATGATTTGCATAGATAGTCAGTACACAAACTCTGCCTCTACGAAATGAAACATTCGAGATACTGGTCATCAAAAACTGATCATCTGTAAACTGGAATGATTACAACATGGAAAACCCCGTGTTGTTGATATTGTAAATTCGAATACTTAGGAATTCCATGAGTTCCATCTGATACCTTCAGAGAACTGCATCCCTCTGCGCTCTTCTTCCATACTCGCCCACTCATTGTTCGTCTGAAAAAGTTAGAATCGAATTATTCTCCCTCTCTAGCATATAAAATCTCAGTTGTTCAGTCACATCATACCAACAACACAGGTTTTTCCTTTTTGTAATCATTCCAGTTTGCAGATGATCAGTTTCTGATGACTAGTATCACGAATGTTTCATTTCGTAGAGGGAAAGATGGTGTACTAGCAATCGATGCGTAAAATCCTAGTTTAATAAGGATTCTTCATAAACTTCCACAAATTATGCTCAACAAAACATGGACTAATTAAACTATAAGTGAGCTGCTGTACAGAATTACCGACTAAACATAGCCATTCATTCTCAATATCTACTCATTGTCTCAAGAACCTTCACTTCTGCGAAAGGTGTTGATATCAATCACTTTCATTTAATATAATGTCCTGTGTTATTCTCCATAGTTTTTTGCATGGGAGGCAAGTTATAAGATCAAATGAAAAGAAATATTGTGCAAATAAGAGGAGACAAAAAGGAATCAGAACCAGTTTAAGAGTTACCAAGAGGAAGAGACGAATGGTAATTAACGGCTTAACAACAGACGGAGCAAATTTGCAAAGCCATTTCAAGTTCTCTCCTCTTGAACTTCGCCAGTTTCTCTCCTATCTCTTTACTCATCCTCTGTTGAAGTCTTTCGTCTTTTCTCCAAGTTCTGCGTTGTCTATGAAGCTATATCTAACAGCGAGTTGATTGCGCGGTAATTAATAGTTCGCTGCTGACTTGATTGGATTCGGCAGACCACACGTAACGACTTTGGCAAACTTTGCACACTTTACGCCTTCTGCCTTTCCAGCACCTTCAATTGCGGGCTCGAGAAGCTTCACGGAATCTTAATCATTTCAAGTTGAATGCACAATCAACGAGTTGACAGTTCCAATCGAAATGAGTTGTAATATCTCACCCCTCTCTAATTATGTATTGCGAATCAATGGAAAGATTTAAGTATCAATTGTATCAGGATTCATTGTAATAAGTTCATGTGGCTTGATGTATTCCATTCTAAAAATTTTCCTTTTCCATTCAAATTACTCTTCCGGAAAAAGGAAAAATTTGACGATACTGAACGACATTCGCATGTGAGGTCTCTTTTGGGATGATGAATCAAACTATCTTCGAATATTTACAATCACATAGAGGTCTCCACATAAATTTTTGTAGTTCTTTCGTGCTAATATAATAAGTCCACAGTGATCCTACTGTCCATTTCGAAGAGTGAACAGTGATCCTACTGTCCATTTCGAAGAGTGAGTTACGTAATTTAAGCTATATCAATCCAATCTTTTCTTCATAAGATTGGCTCCAGTCAAACTTGGTCATCGTAACTCAAGAGAGCGACGAGCAGAGAACGAATCATATGGATTCTTGGAATCATCAGCGATGCCATCGAATGTATAGAAAATGAAAAAGAAAAAAAAAACAAGCGAGAATGTTACATGCATATAGTATAGCCTCCCGTATGCATGTCATTTACCTAGAGAAATGACGGAGATGGAAAAAAATTCGAATCGAAGAACTCAGAGATGGAAGAACCCACAAATGAATCTAAATTACTCCCGTCAGTGGCAATGCTGAAGTACGAGATCCGATATCGCGTGACACCTCTGCCTCTCCGTGTAATTAGTGTTACCAGAGAACCATACAGCAGGAGGGAAAAGAAACGATACCGGGAACTTGCACGACTCTGTCACTCCGGATGGAGACAAGAGGCGTCGAGAATACCAGCCATATCGAGGGGGGAAAAACAAAATGGTCTCCGGGTAGCATCGGCTCGTCGGAGTTGCGCGTCTCGACTCTCGCGCAGATTGAAATAAATTGACAAAATTGGCGTGTCTGTTCCTTTTGGTCAAACGTACGCCGAGCGCTCGTTCCGCCAACACCGCACCACTACCAGCAGCAGCGAGTCCGACATCGTGATTCCCGCTCGTTAACTGGCCATAACGATGTTGCGTGACCCCTCTGCAGAAGCAGCGACACCGTCGAGTTCCCCCTCCCTCGGCCGATCCGATAGGCCACGCCCACGAGAGAGCGGACCGCCCCGCCAATGGGCGCGCGTCACGTGACCCGTCCCCACCGCCGCCGTGGCGAGCGGAACGCGGAGTGGGGGGAGGCCGGGGTTCGCATGCCACGGGGGCTTCCTCCTCACGGGCGCGATGTCCCTCTCGCGTTCTGTCGGTTGCCGCTTCACGGCTTGCACCTTTTTTCCACGCGCCCAGTTGGTCTTTTTTGCGCTCGGCCACCCGCTGCAGATGACGTAGCCGCTGCGCTCGCGCTGCCGCCGACGACGACGCCGCAGAGCCAACGCCACCATCGCAGCCGTCCGTCGGAGCAAGTGCAGTTTT
Source organism: Eretmocerus eremicus (assembly GCA_030522705.1). NCBI lineage: Eukaryota > Metazoa > Arthropoda > Insecta > Hymenoptera > Aphelinidae > Eretmocerus > Eretmocerus eremicus. Next base: position 11,472 of record JAPYYZ010000817.1, read on the forward strand.
GACAGATAGGAGTGAGAGAGTGTACACCTTGGGGGCGCTTCACGATATTCAAATGAGGTGGACAATGGTGTGTGATTTCGTTATTCGAATTCATGGTGCATGCTTTTTTCTGTGACATCGTATATTGCACAGCGACGAAGACTTGCTTGTAGGGCAGGTAGTGATGGTTGGTGTGGGTAGTAATTGGTCGAGGTTTTCCACTGTTCGTGTAGGTATTTATCCGTTACTCAGTTCAATCAATGCCTGCAGATAGATTTGGTATCCATCCCTCAGATTTGTAGGAACTTTGAGGTTAGGTTTTCTGGTATTGTAGAACGAGAAGTTTATGAGGTCAGTGACTTTTTGGAAAATCATATCGTATCTAAAAAAAGACCAATACTGAAGGATTCTTTTCATCGTGACATTCCTTTTATCGTAGACCATATCCGTGGAAATGACTCAAATTGTCTACGAATTCACGACTTGAGTGGTTATTTTAAGTGGTGCTGGCTACGATTCAAATTGATTCCTATGTATGTATGTCATCCTTCGAGTAACTGAAAAAAAGCGGCAATCCAAGTACAGTGAAGTCCCTGAATGGTCACCGCCGAACACTGGATCTTTTAATAGTGGAACCTATCACTAGGAATTTTTTGTGGAAATACACCTCCCGTTGGAGGTCAACTCCTTCTGACGGGTACTTTTGATGCGATGACCGTGGGTGTCCGGTATATAATTTCACTCTACTTATCTCCTCTGATGGAGTCGGGAGATATACATACACAACCTCCAATCATCTACTGGAACTTTAGTGTGGTTAAACAATTCACATTGTCATAGACTTAGTGGTTCCCGAATGAAAACAACCACGACAGGCAGATATTTAAAAGAATGCCAAAGCACGTTTGTCTGATATGACCCAAAATTTTTCAGTATTGGTTCTTCTCGAGTTATGATCTAGTCGGGTATCTTCCAATTTCAAGTTCTTTCTTTAATAATTAGATCAATTCGCACATAATCAATGGTTGCTTATCAGCTTCGATTCGAACCTTCTTACATTGATATTAAAGCATTCATCACAATAATCATTAGATGCATGATCAAAACTAAATCCTCAAGTTCAAAAAGTCTCCGTAAGGTTTAATGAAACTGGCTAATGATTCTCATTCTGCGGGTTCCGTGGCTCAAAAAACAGCGAGATATCATTGAGTATGTTATTTTGGAAAATCGCAATGTCGAATCATGTATAACACGAACAAAAGGATCGCGTCCTGCCAATTTCTTAGCAGTTGTTATGCAGTATAATTTTTTTCTGAGACCCGAATTTACAGTCGAAGCTAGATTCCAAATCCAGTTTGAAGCTTCAAAGTCACTCAGAAGTCACAAAAAAGGGACATAGACTTCAAAGCTTTAATCGGCTGGCTTTGGAACCTAACCTCTTTTTGAATCTCTAAGTCATATAATCTAGCTATAGATATAGAGGCCTATAATATCATTGGGAAGTTTGAACAAGACGCAAGTGGCATTATGTATCGATGTCATCACAAAGACAGGCACTCCGCAATACATTTTTGAATGGACCAACTCCTCCCCCCTCCAGAGATTTCGATATGACGTGAGCCTTATACATAAATGAGGATCTTACGTTAGGGCTACAAACTGTGGGCTTACCCAAGTGTTATTTTCAAAATTCTCACACTTTTTTCCTAGAGAATCATATTCTCGAAGACCTTATGATAATGCCTTACAATTAGCATCAGAAAAGTTATTGTCATGGCCATTCAATGCAACGGATTTTCAAGAAATTAATTTGGTGAGAGAGTTTCGTCTAGAAATTTTTGTAGAATAAATACGTCGATTTTCAGAACACACCCACAGATATTTCGAATAAAACAATTCTTAGATCTAACATATTTCTTGCATGCACATTTTCTTGTACGCTTCGGCAAGAAGAAGTTTCTACAGTTACTGTATAGCTCTTGGAAGTCGACCATCATGATCAATGAACAGCGAATCTCTATTTTTCCTGAATATCCCGGATAAATCTCTCACCCGACTCTCAAAAGAAATCGACTCACACAAAAACCTGTCTGGAGAAGTCTCATAATATTCGGTTTCTCTGTGCGTATTCCGTAAGTAAGAAGCAGTACCATAATCTCAGGGCCTCGCGCGCGGCATTACCCGATTAAGTCGATGGGAGCAGCAAAATCTTCAAGCAGTAACAACGACTCAAGAGTATAACGCAGGGTATAACGTCTCAGACTCAGTGTACATAATCATGTGTTTTCCTTTGTCGGTCGTCGCTCAATCGTCAGTTGTGGTACCGAGAAAGGTTGTTCCTTTTTTACCTTTATACCGACTCGCCATGCATTTCATGAGCTGCGTTAGGGTGTATCTTTTGATCGCGAGCCCCCCTTCTTTTCATCCGCACAACTCCTCTAAATTCATATTTCTACATCTTTTGAGATCTTGATCGAATATCAATACTTCGGATGAAGAAATACTAAAGTATGCTGCTTTGAATAAGTAAATGGAGAGATGGTTTTTCTTACTTTGTGATGCGAAATACGAATCAACATTTGAACATGAAATAATCAGAATTGCATCATAACACATCCCATTGAATTTGTGGCAATCTCGCCTGAATATGAGATTCGTCTTGATTTTCTGAATTACTGTCGACAGTTTGCAATACCTGCATACTCTTTTGAAGCACTTATACTCTGTTATTCCCTAAGTTCCAGTTTTTAAGTTCCGCTATTTTCCGATTGCTTGTGATTCCAAGAGAGTGGATCTCAGTTCACTTCCTCATTCTACTTGTATCTTCTAAAATAATTTATTTGAAATTCTGCACAGATTCCTGTAGTTACATTCAATTGAGGTCCTCAAATCATCAATTTTAAGTCAATGACATTGATCTTTAGAGTTCTAAGCATAATTAGGGTATCAACAGAAAACAGGAAAGATGTAAAGTTTATTGCTCATGTACATATGGTCATTTTCAAAACTCACTCTCACGTGCTAATAATAACGATTTTACAAAGTCTTATGTCAGGAAATTTTCAAAAAAAAACCAAACTTTGAAGATATTGATGATCAAGCGTCTCAGATATTTTTTTGGTATTTTGCAGCAATTTCTCAACATTAGGTATCCAAAAGTTTGTAAATGGCTTCCAAACGACATAAATGCATCATGAAAAATGGTAATTCAGAGACAGAAAGTTAAAATTCTCAGTGAAAATACTTTCCAATAGTGAAGCGATCAAACTTCGGATTTTCTTGGGAAAATTTTTGAATCGATCGAACTGGATTTTGAATATATTCGGTGTAGAAATGGTGAGAGTAAATTTTAGAGTATATGGAAAGAGTTATAAGATTGGCCTGAGGTATCATAGAAAGTTTTTCCAAGCGATAAGTCTCTAGATAACAATCCTTAAATATTCAAAACGGTCGAGTTCAAATCTTTCATCCGTGATGGGAAATCGGTATGGTTTTCTCTACTTGATTAAGATTTTCCCTCTTTCATGAGAATTTCGAGAATAAATAATCTGGATTTCGCTATAAAATGAATGAGAATTATCTCTGATACGCTGATCCAACATTTGGATTGTGATCAGCATCTCAACGAATATATTTTCATTGAGGGCTTCATTATTCGGACACTTGAGATGAAGTCAAACAACTCCTCATCGTCGACGAAGATGTAAGAACCAATTCTCGTATCATATTTGATACTTTCATCCGCACTCATGCATGGCACGCCCGCATTATGGGGTGCGCTCGCGAAGAGAATAGGGTGGGGCAACGATTTTCTGCACTCTAGCCACATATTCCCTGGTGATTAGGGCTCGCCAGCAACCCCCAGAACGATCATGAGTTGTGAGATAGGCGGGGCTGGGCGCGTGTGAAGCGTGCTCTCTCGCTATGCGTGCATTCGTCTGCACAGGAGCCGCCGGCTGTGTGTTTGCCATGAGTAAGTTTGACAGAACCATTTCTTGATTCCCGGTGGCACGTCAAAGCTGCAACCTGAGGCTATGGATTTCGCAAACGATGCCATCGTTTACATTGTGTAGATCGAAGTTTCTATGTAAACGAAGTCTGGGGAATCAGACGCTCAGAATTATGAGACTGGAACTCATTAATTATTGTGAGGGGCGGCAGATTTCTTTTCATCGTAATATTCCAAAATTTTGTATCACCCTGATGTGATGAAAAATATGGCGTTTCTCATATTCATTCATTCGAATGTTCTAATCAACCTATACGACGATTGATTATTCTTAATATTCCACTTAGAGAAATAATGAAGTCACTCCAACAGCCGTTTAGAGAAAGTCATGGGGAGGATCAGCTGTGGTACTCATGATGACATATATTTCTCTAGCTACTACGAGAACTCTCAAAAATGTAATTTCGTAAAACGTTTGCGAATGTCCAAGCTCTTCGTTGCTTCATAAGCTTCAGAATGCTGAGACTGTAGGCCATTTCTTGGGTTGAGTCAAGAGATGGAGAGCGAGAAAGAGAGAGAGAGAGAAGCGCTCGTGGTCTGTTTTCTCTTGCAAGAGAAAAGACTAGCCAACACAGCGAGCTTTTCTGCGACTCTTTCACCATCGGGCAGAGACGGCATTCAAGTGATTCCGAGTTGTGCCTCTGAGTATTTAATGCAACCCGGATGAGAGGAAGGAAGAGGTTGGAGAAAGGACAGAGAAAGACGCGAAGTGGGAGGAGAGGAGGGAGAGAGCAAGAGAAAGTACTCAGCGCCATCCAATTCCAGCCGTCATTCCAAGCTCAAATATAACGCCATCCCGAGGAGCAAACATTTTTGTCGCGAGTGCAAACGTCGCAATATATATGATCTCTCCGCGAGATAGAGAGGGAAGCTCTCATGCTACCTTTTCGTATGATGCCGACGGCAGCGCACTGCTGATCATTTTGTATCTTATTCAGCCACATCGGCGAAGACCGCTGCTACCGCGCATTTCACGTACGACCATATGGCTGAGAGAGCTTTTTCATTCAACTGAAATGGGATTCCACCCCATCCTCGGAGAGAGTTTTTTGAGCACCAAATGAACAACCGAGCTTCACGATTTGACTAAAAGCACGCGGAGGTGATTCCAAATTTTCAAGAGTGTCATCCTGCAATTTCTAAGAAGCTCGAATCGTACTTGACTCATTTTTATCACATCATATTAGTTTTTGAATCAAGAAACTCGATTTATAGCAAGGTTGCACCTTCCTAGTGAACAATCTCTCTTACCTAGGATAAAATTAGATTTCGAGTTCCTCGACTTGGGGAGATGCTCCAACAGTCTTATAATCCTGAGATTCATCCCGGCATCGAAAGGATGATGGAGTGGACACAATGGGCCACATGTGTCGTCCCTTCTACCTAACGTGTATGCACTGGTCTCACTAAAACGAAATGCTTAATTTTATGATGATTGCGTAAAATTGATTGATAGGGTCAAATTAAGAAATGACTGCATTACTGTTGATCTTAACAATAACTAAACAATCTCATATCAGAATGAAGAAGATGATTTTACCGCTTTCATTCTCCCTTGCAAAAATAATTTTCACAAAAAGATACGGTCTCTATACCGGCAGTATCACACTGGACTATTTGGATACTTTTCCGACATTTATCTTTTTTTTGCATTCTTATCCTCTATCGTTGTGCTTCCTCTCACGATCATATACATTTACTTAGCAAAAAATTAGGATCATAGCAAGAATACCGAGAGTATTGATTGAAAAATTTTATCGTGTGCTCCATTAGTATTCTTATTTGTACAGGTACAATGGTGCATCAACTGAATGGCGTCTTTTGAATAATCACTTAGGCCCGATTTGGAGGCGAGGGTCTGAGTTATCACGAAAAAGCGGCCATTACCCCGTGAATCAAAACATGTTCCTTGATCTTGCGAACAAAAGAAGAATGTTGTCTAGTGAACAAATCACGCTTTTGCACAGAGACAACCGTAAATAATTCAAAGCTATTGTCGAAAGAGGAATATTATCATAAAAATCTCTCCGGGATTCGTTTGTTGAACAACTAGAAGGAGACATTCGGGTATGGGTATACTTCACCATAGAGACGACTTTTATGCATGAAAAAGCAGAAGTGCATAATACCGTCATGATCTGAGCAAAATCCCTACACGACCAAAGCTCGATCCTCCAAAATACATCCCAAAATACCAATGGATCATTTTCTAGATTGAACCTTCTTCCTCGCTCCAATTCCATTCTCTGACGATCGTTCCTTCATTTCGTTTGATTCCAGATTGACACTATGCAACCGTTTCCATCGAGCCAAACAATGGCATCGGAAACGCCGACGAGTCTGCCACACGACCGGGTCGCCTCGCCAACGCCAAGTCGCAACCTCACCTTCTCCATCGCCAAGATCATGGAGCCGGACAAGCGTCTCGCCGAATCGTCGGCACCACCCGTCACGAACGTCGTACCCGTCTCCTCCGTCACCATCTTCGAGCAGTCGGTATCGAGCCTCTCGCTGAGCTACTCCGCTGCGCACTTCAAGTCGGCTTTCCAAAAATACGACTCGACCATCAGGCACCACCCGAGCCTCCTCCAGTACTACCCCTTTTTCAACCAGTACCACTCTAATCCTCTCCTCCGAGTCTTCTCCAACCCCTCCTCGGCCTCGCTCGCTCCAGCAGCAGCCCAGAGCGACCTCTCGCCACCGGCAACTCTGCCAGAGATCAGAAAACGATCACTGCCATCGGCCTCACCAGAGGAACTCGGCGTAAAACCCGTCAAACGAAAGAGGAGCCTGTCTCCTGGCGAGTCGTCGACGGCCGTCGCCATCCGGAGTTCCGGAGGTTCCACTACTGGAGGCAACGCTGCCCTTCAGAAGCAAAAGTCCTTCGTCTGCCCCGAGTGCGGCAAGGTGTTCAACGCGCACTACAATCTCACGCGGCACATGCCGGTTCACACCGGCGCCAGGCCCTTCATTTGCAAAATCTGCGGAAAGGGGTTTCGCCAGGCCAGCACGCTGTGCAGGCACAAGATAATCCACACGCCGGAGAAGCCTCACAAGTGCAAAATCTGCGGCAAGGCTTTTAATCGCAGCTCGACCCTCAACACCCACGCGAGGATCCACGCCAACTACAAGCCCTTCGTGTGCGAATTCTGCGGAAAGGGATTCCACCAGAAGGGCAACTACAAGAACCACAAGCTCACCCACAGCGGCGAAAAGGCATACAAGTGCAATATCTGTAACAAGGCCTTTCACCAGATCTACAATCTCACCTTCCACATGCACACGCACAACGACAAGAAGCCCTTCGCCTGCACTATTTGCGGCAAGGGATTCTGCCGCAACTTTGATCTCAAGAAGCACATGAGGAAGCTGCACGCGCCTGTGTCGCTGGAAGATCTCGGAGGATCGAGTCAGCCGCACGGACAGCAGTCGGCCTACTCGTCGGTTCATCACAGCCCGTCGGCGCACGCGTACGTCAACCCGTTTCTGCTGCCGCCACCTGGATCCAACAGCTACTTGGGCAAGATTTTGTGACAGGATGCGGCGTTTGGGAGGAAGAACTCGCTGCTGCAGTTGCCGCCACCCGGCTATCCTGGTGATTTGGGATCATTGGTGCAATCGTCCAAGTGACATGGAAATCTCTCTATGGTCGGGGTAGGTCGAACTCTTTTTGCCTCGAGACTTGCGAGCTCGAGACAAGAGAGTTATCTACAGTGACGGACTTTGTTTTGTGGAGTGATACAAGTTTACCAGACTTCACCTCATACGTGTTATTTGTGGGAAACCGGTGATGTAGCGTTTATGAGATGTTCTCATGGCTTACGCCAAAAATATGTTATTCCATTAATTGTGATCCGTGCAGAAAATTGTATACAGCACTTATAAGTTAGAGAATTTTTGACGTTGTGAGTGAATTTTAATGAGGATGTTGAAGACAGTTTGGATAAGCCCTTGATCAGGATCGATTTTTACCATAGAAAAAGTGGTTGCTTCTGCACTGGGGAGATCATGTTTTGGGATCAAAAGAGTTCATCCAGAGGAATTTCAATTGGATCAAAATTCTATTTCTGTCATATGGAGAGATAATAATTAGAAAATAAATTGAAAAGTTTCACAATCAATTGCGTACGTATAACCAAGAAGAACGAGACAACCCTGTATCAGATAACGACTTTTGAATAGTCTCTGAGGAATTAAAATCAGTTTCCCCAACAAGACCTACATATTTGATTGTGAATAAGTTGTAAGCTCTTGTCCATCAAATTTGCCACGGTCATTATTCAAAAAGATGAATTTCTAGAAATTTTCCTCAATATTCTTATGAGAACAGATTCCTGCTCTCTGAATCGACAAATTTGATTCCATTCCAGTGCTCTTGTTCATAGAATTTTCTACTTAGACCAATCTATCTAAATTTGTTTAGACGATTGCATGTGATTCATAATTGTATACATCTCGGAGAGTATACTTCAGCATGCGGAATCATTGATTATTCGTACGCTCACATTTCAATGGGCTTGAAATGCTGAGAATATTGCAAATACACATCTTTTGTTAGCCGCCATATCATATATCTGGAAATGACCCTCCACACATAACCCTGTTCATGGAGTGATATTACCAGGCTAAGATGAGAAATATAATAACTACAAAGCATCAGAATTGAGAAATTCCTCGATTATCCCATTATGAAACACGCACATGCTGCCAGCTCATTATTTGATTTGCATTCTGTGGATCCCATTCATGACAAAATTTGGAAGACTGCATATTATTATAAGAGACGAGACTTACTCTATAGTTAGAATCAAAGTAAGTATCACACCAAAGAAGCCCCGCACATCTCTCACATCGTTCATGGTGACCACTTTATTGCTCAAAGAATTAATGGAGATTTTCCGGTTTGCCCTCAGGAGCTTCCAAATCTTACATCGTTGAATATTATTGTGATACTAAGAAAACACCCCACAACCAGATCTTGCAATACATGAAGAGCTGCCTGGTCTCTGAATGCGTAAAGTGCACTTTCCATCACTGCTAATAGTCATCGTTTCCATCAATTTGTGAAACCGCGATCAAAATCTTGGGCGTCAAAGCGCAATCAATCCAGATAGGTTTATAACATATTCTGGTCACAGAAATCGTACATTCGTGAGAATTCGATCATTCATATCATTCATGCTCATTATAGTTTAATAGACGTCAATATTCCATGAATGTGTAAGGAATTTTAGTGCTGGCAAATTAGGCACGATAGGCGTATCCGATCACTCCCCGTTCTCATACATTCTGTGCAACGAAGTCATAGATAATAATTCTTAGGAGTATGATATTGATTGGTGTTCGATTTATCATAATCTGTACTTGATTGACGATTTCAATCACGATAAGTTTGTGAATATATGTAAATAAAAGTGAAATCCAAGATGATTTATTCTCTCGTCAGGATGTCAAGAACATGGCTAATTATATTTAAAACCTAATTCAAATTTTTCATTCGTCAAATTTATTCTCAGGATTTGCTGTATCGACCATGTTACGTCACAGATTAATGTTGTCGATTTCTCATATCTTGCTTGGAACCATAATTTACTCCCACGCCGTATGCGGTGGGGGTTCATTTCGTCCACTGGATGGGACAGTTCATTCTCCAAGTATTCAAAAGAATCAAGTTATCCAGTCTGCAGGAGGGACACTCAAACACAGCCCGAAAATTTGAAATTGTGTTTGACAGCAATCTTTTACGAATAATGTACGGTTGTAATTCACCCTGCGATGGTGGTCACTCTCATTAAAAAATTGTTTATAAAGTCGTGGATTCATCCATCCCATTAATTCAGAATGAATATTGGAATTCCAAAACTGAGATCGCGAATATAATCGAATAGTACTTACATGATCAGATGAAGTCACATCTTGAAAAGCAACAAATATCGGACACGGGCCTGTTTTCGTGACATCCAAAAATGGACTGCAAATTTTACTCTTGACAAATCTGTCACTCAATTATCATTCCAAAGTTCTAGAATCATCTTCAAAAGAATTGAATTTGTACATACGATTCTGTAAATACTTGCAGAAGGAAATTTTGTGTCATCAAAGCACTCTTGGTGTTTACCGAAAAATTCCCCACGAGGTCAATTGGAAGAATCTGAGTTCAATTTCAAAATATCCTCCCTAATAAAATCAATCTACAAAATATTGAGAATGCATACAATCTTGTTCGGGGTCCCATCGGAAGAGTATTTCATATCCACGGCATTATAGCATTAACATTCATTCCATATCTTTTTGAAACATCAGCAATTTCAAATTCTCTAAAAAATATGAGGCGATTTATGTTGGTTCGATTCCTTGGTTGATACAGATTGGAATTAGTAATCGCAGCAATTTAACGACCAGAAGAGAACCCACTGTGACTGCAATCATCATATTAGAAATAAAACAGGGAGGTTCTTTCGGATCACTAAAACACATTGCGGAAGTAGAATCGTCTATCACGATCAAGATTTCTCAAGCTATGGATTCGTAATGGTTTATTTGATCATCACCTGATGCGAGTCCCAATAATTTCTTGTCCACCGACGTGAAAAAGATATCAATGTCGGAAGCGATTTCCTAAGACTGAGGAAACGTAGTCAGTAAATTTGCGACTCGAATGAATGGTGACGAGAATAGTACATTTTGCATTCTCTCAATATTCCGGAATCTTAAGCAGTCACCAGAGTCCATTTTCCTATTGTAATTGAAAAATTTTTCGTTTCAGAATAACCTTGACCTTTGCTGCCTTTTTTTTCATCAGCTCGTAAACGCTTTATCCGTCGATTACGATTATTATCTAAGGCACTGATTTGTTGAAAGTCATATACTCCAATTAGGTATATCGAATCCAGCTCGAGATTCAGTGATTATTTTCGAAAACATTTCCGTAATTTTGTGACCGACTTTTTCAATCATTGACAGAATGCCTCAAGCTTCAAAACTGTTCATGATGGTTCCATGTTTGATTATAGATAGACCTTATCTTCACCAATTGAATTTTCTTGTAAAATATCTGCGGAATATGAATCACATCAAAACCGCAGAATGAGCCCTTATCAGGATCCATCTCTTTCTAATAAGATAACGTGTCATACAGAAGAAGAAAAAATTGAGATGATATAAGCTGAGGCCATCGAAAGAAAATGTGACAGCTGTATTGACTATAAATCAAACGAAATATGGTGTAGATAGATGATGTAGAGTAGAAGGTTATACTTGTATGTTTCTTGTTGTACATATGGAAATGATTCCGATAAAATAAAATTGCCAACATAACGACTCGTATTCTTTTGACGACTACCGTGCACTGCGATACTGGTAATTCCTAATCATTTTCTATGGGCTTTTGAACAAAAATTGCGGCGTGATATTTGAAATTTCAGGTGAGAATTTCGAAGAATTATACAACTATTGAATTACTCATCATGAGGCAAGGTATGATCGAACAATGAAGACAATCCCAAATCAATTTTGATGCTCGATCGATACAATCGGGCATCTTCTTAACACCCCCTGAAGCCAAGTTATATTAGGCGATTCCCAATACTCTGTTCAATTGGTTGACAGATTCCTCAATCTAATTTTTCCAATTGACTATTTTTCAATGGACGTTTTTCCCAAAAGCAACTTTTCCCAAAGGCATTTTTTCCAAAAAAATATTTCCCAAGAGGTATCATTTCCGAAAATACAATTTATTGCTCATTTCACCGGATATCCTACAGCTTTGAAATATGTGGCGATATAATTTTTTATCACATAATAATGATATGCAATAACTATACTGCCAATATTCTCTTCAATTTTTTGTCTTTTCGAAGACTACTTCTGCGTCAGTTTGGTTTTTCTTCAGTTCTTCTAAGAATACATAGAGACTAGGAGGGGGTTTTCCAACAACAGTTTGGAACCGATTGTCCCAATCTTTGAAAAGATTGTTGTTCGTGCCATGCCCCCTGAGATTGCGTGGTACTGATTCCACAAACGTGGTGTACATCTGGGGAGCTCAGCAGCAATTATAATCGCGACTCCATCCCTTCAACGAGTAGCGGTCAAGCGGTGATCGTAAATTGTCTCGAAGTAGTCTACTACGGGTTTCAACTCTTCGGGCAGATCAAGTATTTCTCGGAAATGATTCTCGACCTTTTCTGGAGGTAAGAAAGCCAGAGCGCAAATCATGGGAAGTCTTTTCTAATTCTGTGACCGTCACTGTTATCACCAGCTCCGAGACTCTCAGAATTAAGATGGCGATTTACACTCTGGCAAAGATGAAAAAGGCAGCATCTCACTCGGTGCACCTATACAGAAAACTTCAGTTGCACTTTGTGAAAAAATTGTTGTAAATTCACTACTCCCAGGCTAGGTAATTTCACAACACTAGTCTGGTCGTAGTATAGTTGCAGGGCCTGTGATCCTACTCTCTGGGATTTTACTAGCCGGATTGTAAAATTGCATGCAGAGGGAGTCGAATGATGAATTTTACAATTGCGCTAGTAAATTCCAGCGTTGTCGAACTGGGTAGGAATTTCTCGCAATCATCTGGACTGGGTATTCAGCAACCATGAATTCTGAAATCGGATAACAAGCGCGAATTCAGCATGCCACGAGGGTGTAAGCAGGAGCTTCTGCTTTTGAGCTCGCGAGTGACAACTATAGTGACCCTCTAGTAGTGATGAGCAAATCCGTCTCCCCACTCTACCTACCTCGGCTGTGGATCTGAGGCGCCACGTTCAAACTGCCTGATGCATCGCCGAACAGACTAGCGCGACTTCGGACATGCCGAAATCATCTTGATTCGAAGTCACAGACGACAAAGGGCTCCAATCATTGTTGTAGTCCTCTGCCATCATTGAGATGATGACGAAAACACTAATATGGTGTAGGAGAATCACTCCGTAATTCACGGCGTAGGCTATTGTTCCTGTAATCGGTGTTTCTCCTATCCACAGACCCTTTCATGGAACAAAATAGCCAGAAGTCTCCTAAAAGATTGATATTTTGGGAGAGGGTTACGCAAATATTATCAAAAACTCAAGTTCCTCATGGAGGCCGATGACCATGTGCTGTCTTTCAGCTATCCATATCAGAGATACTCCGTGGTCTGGCGGATGACCCTTTGCTCCATGAGCATCAGATCGTGAGTTCAAGCCTTTCCATGACCAACTTTTTTTTTATTTCGATCGGATTTTTTAACGATCTTTGGTAACTTTTTTGAATTTCTCAAAGGCAAGCAGAAGTGAGAGGTGGTAATGGGGGGTGGGGGGGGGTTAATAAGAGACATCTAGTTTACTGTGTTTATTAATATTAATTGACAAACTCTTGAGAAGGAATGAGTAGTTCGTGAGCAGTGGCTCGCTTCAAGGAATGGTTCCTCAAACTCCACGTTCGGGCTCTCCAAATTTTTGAGATTAGTGGAAATGCATAATTCATGAATACGATCAATCACGAGAATGCTTAAATCAAGCGAGAAAAATCCAAGCTCGCGCCCGAAATTCAAAAAAAATCATTCAAAAAATGTTCTTGGACTCATATTTGTTACATTCATCATCTTGCGGACCTACGAGATCCACCCATTCTGAATCGCCCAAAACTGATGACTCAAGGTAATTATTCAGCAGCCGAAAACGATTGCAAGTTTCGATGAAGAGGGAGTCTAATCATGAATGATTTTCTCGCGTGACTGCAGAGGAAGAGCACTGAAAAATGTATAACTCCGTCAATCATCGTGTAGAATGGAGCGAATTGGGTCGATGAAGTTAGAACGCGAATCGACATTCCAAAAAATTATTCTACAGACTTGAGAAGGGTAGATGGGCTCATTGTCAGTCCGTAGTGTTTCCATTGATCCATGTTCTTTGGATAGTGAAATCACGCTCAATTTCCATCAAACAGAGTTTAGAAGATGCGAGCTCACATTCAAAGGACCGAGCGAAGGACGATTGGACTCACTTCTTCATGACTAAATCATCTCCGAAAATGTTTATAGTAAAGAAAATCAGAATATCCTATTCATCTGCTCTAGAGAAAAAAACATTTTCCAAAAATGAGTGAAAATAAATGTTATAGCCGAAGACCAAAGAATTTTGAGAGATTAGATCACCCGGAATTCATAATAAACGTCGGCGAAGAACGATTTGGAGTGCATCAAGCGATACTCGCGTTCAACAGCGAGGTATCTTCAAGAATGTTTGCTCGTGGCATGAAAGAAACGTTGGAGTTACTAATGACAATTCACGATTATGAACCTATAATAGTAGAAAAAATGTTGACTATTAATACACTAAAGAAGTTCACCAATTTGGTGAGAACTTACTTTCAATTCTGACTATTTCTGACCAGTAAATCGAAAATTTGAAAAATGAATGAGAAAGAAGGATAATTAATGGATTGAATGTAAAAAATGCGATCATATTCCTCCTTTCTTTCTTAGTTTATAATAATAATAAGGTTAAATACGAAGCTCTGAGATATATTTGCAGTAATTTAGAAGCAGTTATTGAAACCCCTAAATTTTATGAGTTAAGAAACAACAATCCAACCCTTTGGAGGACGTAATTGATTCTTTCTGCGAATTTGCACGGTAAACATGGGGCAATGAAAATGCGAATGAAAAATTCTGCTGTGAAATGTCGATTATTTTTTCTTCGCTTCCATTTATCTAGCATTGAGTGGTGGAAGAGCTAGTTTCGAGATTTCAGGATCAAAATTGTTTTTTCAAACAACACGATAAACTACAATGAAGATGAATTCGCGAGAGTTCTTTTCTTTGGCGAGCGTTTGAATGAAAATTCGTCTATCTTCAAACGAATCATTTGATCCTATTGAGTTTATTCTATTGATTAGGATTCTATTAACGAATGATCCGATTCTATCAAGACGAGAGTGCTTGGATCTCAAATAACCAGAATCTCAAAATGGACTGCATTCGTTGCTGTAGTTTGCAACAAAATATATCCTGAGACCCGCCTTCAAGATATACTGAGCAACGATGCAGCTCATTACTCAGAATATTGAAATAACCACATCTCAGCCAAGGGAATACACTTCTTCAAACAATGAAAACCTGAAAATATTATCTGGGTTGAAGAATAACTCTGCAGTGAGCGAGTCGACATTACAAAGGGCGTGAGAAAAGCTTCAGAATGAGCCTAAGTGGAGTCCTCTGTAACATAACTACTCCAAGGTATTGATTAATGCAAATAGAAAAACATCAATTTTCGAGCGTATTCAAATTTTTTGATCTTGTATTTTCATAAAAATAAATCTGACAATTCCATTCGATGCATTACCGTGAGCAAATACTTAACTGAAAAAATGTATCCATCAAGCAAGTTCTCATGACCTCGTCATCTCCCTCGCGTTTTTTGTATGGTCTCATTTGTTTAAAAATCTTTCCTAGTTCCAAATTCCTCGACGAGCGCAATATGGAATCCTTTATAATAGATTTTCCGATTTCAAATGATTTTTATTCTCATTCTTAGAGGTGTATTTAGCTATTCAACCATGAATCGGTGAGATCCAAGAATCGAATCTGGAACCATTGGACCCAGCACTCATCACAATCTCCCCGACTGCAACTCTTTTTAGAACTATTGGCACTCAAAATTATCTCTAAATGAGTCGGGGTCATCATTCTTATAGAGAGTTTCCCATTCAGTCTCTCGACAACGAATCACAGTGTATGACGAGGAGGATGATGACAAAAGCGACCCTTGTTTTTTAAGAATCTTTTGCAACCCTGCCCATTATCTCCTCGATGAAGTCGGTGGATAAGAAAAGTAACCGACGAGGCAAAAAAAATAACGTGGGCAGCTTATTGATAGATCGGGCGCCGCAGACCAACGACGTGCGAAAGGTCGAGCGATTACCGAAGAGCAAACGTGACTAGTTTCTGATTTCAAGCGTGATAAAAAAGTCGAGGTTCGAGGTTGTTTTTCTTCTTTATACTCGCTCATACATCGCTGTCTCAAGTAAGTCAAAGAAATAGTAAGTTTATCCACCCATTTTTGCCAATTTGGCAAATTACTAGATCCCTGGTTATAGTCGATGCAACAATTCATGAGAATGATCTTATCACAACAGTGAAATTATGTTCATGATGACTATACAGTCTCAGGAAATCGTGAGAGAGAAGTCTCTCGGAGGCACGTAATTCGACGTCTTCATATTTGCTAATTGTGATGATATGATAATAGAGAAAAGATATTGGAAAGAAGCTCTTGTTTGAAATCAGTAAAGTGTAGAGGTATAAATAGGTGCAATTGATTTCCCACACTTATCAAGAGAGGCAATCGCCTCCCGGTTATGAATTTGGCTGAAACTTTAGAAATAATCTCGTTTTAGCACCAGAAATGTTACCCAGAGCTGCAGAGTTTCATGCCCTGTTATTTTTGAGGTATAGCCTACATTCACAGCAGTTCAAATATATATATATATATACAGATATAACTTTTTAATTGAGATTCACGCTCTGATTGAGCTATGCCAATCAGATCATACTAGTAATGAGTAATGCGCGCCACAGCGCGCGGCTATCTTAAATTTGATGAGAAGTTTAAGTAAAAAATTTGTGGAAAATAAATATAATTCGTGGAATGCACGAAAAGGTTCAGAACTGACATGATACTCAAGTAGGTGATAATATCATGATATAATAAAGCATAAAATGGAATCATAAAGCAAAGGATATTCTTGCATGATTGTCCTGTAACAAACAAATTAATACTTCAAAATTTTTCTTATTTCATCTCATAATGTTTCCACAAATTATTGAATTTGTGGAAACATTATGAGATGAAATAAGAAAAATTTTGAAGTATTAATTTGTTTGTTGACTTCGAGCTGAGTAAGCATTTTATAATCTGCGCTCACTTTGATTCTCATAGACTCTGATGAAAATGAAAATTTTGATTTATATGAGACTCCCCAAATATGACTGATGAACGCTGAATCAGAAATCATAACCAAGACTATCTTCATGAGACAAATAA